>VMDO01006614.1:64779-79779 GCA_007922755.1 Pedetes capensis
ACTATTGTCAGTGCTTCTCTGCTGTTCATAGGGTTTTCAATGGCAGATTGATTTTTGGGAGGGGGTTGCCAGGTCCTTCTCCCAAGCCTACAGCTTCTGGTGTTCCCAGGCGGTCTCCCATCCAGGTACTAACCAGGCCCGACCCTGCTTAGCTTCCGAGATCTGACAGGATTGGATGCCACAGGGCTATGGCTGCAGGGAATGTACTTGTACTTTACAAATATTATCTCATTTTACCTCACCATAGCTTTAAGAGGCAGATATTGCTATTATTACCACTTTACTGGGGGCTGGGATTTAGCTCAGTTGGCAGAGCGCTGCTCTGCAATCTCTGAGGTCCCGAGTTCGATTCCCAGCACCACAAAAATGGGAGCAGGACGGACGTGGTAATCCACTCCCGAGGCAATCCTGAAACAATCAGCCATTGAAAACCCTATGAGGGTCGCTATGAGTCGGACATGACTCAATGGCACCTAACAACAACAACAACCACCTTACAGATAATGAAGATGGGATCAAAGAGGTTAAGTGAGTTGTGCAATGTCGCACAGCTAGCAAGTGTCAAAGGCAAGATTCAAACTTAGGCTCTCTGATGCTGAATCCTCATTCCTACTTACAACACTCTAGTACCTTGTAAATTCAGCACTTATTCTACATAACAATGATGTGACTACATAGTATTTCCATTTTAGAGATGGGGAATTAGACTTTCCAAAAGGTTAAGTGGTTTACTCAAGATAAAAACAATAACAAAACCCAGGCTAGTCACTGAGTGCAGCCATGACCACATATGGCTGATGTAAAACAAACACCAGATAACTATTAACAGATAATTGCTTAGATCCAAAGAGCATATGCCTGAGGCTGGAGTATAGCTGAGCCCTGTTATTTATTCTATTTGACTTTGTAAAGTGATTTACAAATAGGTTAGTATGGTCCAATTTTACATTACAGAATTCTTTGTGCTATGAAAGGGTTTGGGACATTTCTTCATAAGACATTTTTGGATAGCTCAGACCTCAGTTCCTGCCAGCCATCAGTCCTGAGATGTCAAGCTCTCGCTAATAAACAGATGCAACAGCATTCTTTCATAATGAGATGACTCCAACACATCACTTAAAGGCATTTCTGTGTATTTTGGCTTCTAAAACATTTAATATCATCCTGCAATGAGATAGTTCAATTATAAGTTGGCAGTTTAAAGAGCCAATGACTCAAACAGCCAATTTCAAAATAAGTGATCAAAATGTTGTCCTAACAGATTAATTCCCACATCTAGGAATCTAGTCTACATGGATTAGATCCCACTTAAGCCACTGTATCTTCTCTCTCCTAACCTCCCTATACACAGGTGTACTTGTGCATGCAGATGTGTGTGCATGTATGCCTGTGCATATGCACATGTGCCAGTATATGTGTGCATATATGCACACACACACCACCACCACCACCACCACCACCACACACAGGAACTGGCTTCACTGGATGTGAGTCACTGAGGAGATGTGGTTCCTCTCCTGCCACTGCGTATCACCTGCAGATAAGACACAGAGCAGAAAATTGAGGCAACCTGAGTTCCACTTCTTGTTGACTATTTCTTCTCTCTTATCCAATCTCTCTTCTCCCCTGCTCATGCAAACTTCTCATTATTTCTGCTCTCTCACCTCCCATTCCTTCCTCAGCCTACTGTAATCTCTTTTCTACCTAGTGCTGTGATGGTAAAAGTTTCTGAACTTTAAAAATAACCTTCATTTGTAGCATTTAGCAACTTCTGTATTATAAATATTCCCCCATGGCTGATTTTAAGCTATCAACTTGATGCTACTGAACACAGATTTGGGAAGAAATATCAGCATCAGTTCTCTCAAGCTAGTGAGAACATACCATTACTTCTGTCATCCCCAATAAGCAACTACAACTGCTCTCAAATTGGTCACTAGTGAGTTCAGATTTGCCAAATTCAGTGGCTATCATTGGTCTCCTTATTGTGCCAGATATTGTAATATCTCCTTCCACAAAATTCTCTACTCTGTAGTGTTCTGTAGTAGTCCACTTCCTATGACTATAGTGAAATACCTCAGGTTGGATACTTATAAAGAAAAGAGATTTATTGAGCTCATATATCTGAAGGTTCAAAGCATAGTGGTGCACTGGCTCAGCTCTGGCAAGGGCCCACTTGCCTGTATCAAATCATGACACATTGAATCATGGTAGGAGCGTGTGTATGAAGAAGAGGTAATAAACCAGGCACAGTGATGCATGCGTGTAATCCCAGTGACTCGGGAGGCAGAGGCAGGAAGATTGTGATTTGATACCACAAGCAAGCTTGTGCAACTTAGCAAGACCTTGTCTCAAAATAAAATATAAAAAAGGGGCTGGGAACACAGCACAGCAATAAAGCATTTGCAAAGTATGTGTGAGGCCCTAGGAGAGAGAGACAGCGGGGGGGGGGGGGGAAGGGAGTTAACTCAGGGGTCCCCTGAGAGCTACCTTAACCTCTTCCAGAGGTACACCCCCAATGACCTAAGAGCTCCCTATTAGGCTCTACTTCCAAAAGGGCTACCACCTCCCAATGTCCCCACACCAAGGACCAAGTCCCCAGCACATGAACCCTTGAGGTCAAGCTACATCCCAACCATAGCTGCTTCTATAAAGATCTCAAATCCCAGTCCCCCAAGACCACCAGGGTCACACCTGTAGCCAAAGTCAAGTTCACCAACTTGTTGCAGTCCATGGGGAACTTTGGAGATGAATCAGTTAAGGGTGTTAGGAGGGGCTAGTAACAAGATGTAACCTTATGCAAGGTGATTTTAGCAAGGAAAGGGCTCAAGAAGCAGGTATCTCATTTTGAGTTAAATTATGTCAGGAAAAAGGAAATCTTTTGTGGTTGCATGGTAGTTTTGCTTTCCCTGTGCTCAGATCTGACTATGGAGTGGTCTTGTTTTTGTCCTGTCCTATTGCAATTACACAGTGGCCTTGTCTGATGTTAACATTCTGTGAAATATACTAAGTACAGGATCCTTATGGCTTAGCTATTGGTTGCCAGACATAATGCCAGCTATTAGGGCCTATTTTTTCTTGCCAACTAGTTTTCCATCCTTTCCTATCCTTCCTCCTTCATGTGCTAATCTTCTGCACTCTGCCTCCACTCACTATTGGATTCTTTGGGGTTCTTTCCTTGGACCACCTTTGTCCTTCTGTCTGTTTTCCTTGTATTACACCATTAGCTACCATGATTTCACCCCCTGTCTCTATACTTGAAACTTGCAAATATATGTTTTCAGTTCACATTTTTCCTCTATGCTTCAAAATTGGATATCCAACTTCCAGCTAAATAGCAGTGTTTTTATTCTCGCTCAAACACTTGGCCCTCCACAAGTATAGAATTCAACTTGCCCTTTCTTCTAGACCAATCCTACTGTCTGTACCTTCTGAAGCACTGCCATCATCTTGGTTACTAAAATTGAAACTCAAAGATCATCTTCAACTCATCCTTTATCTCATACTTGATGCCCAGCAATTTAAAATTTTGTCACCCATTTTACCTCCTAAGTATTTCTACTCTCCAGACATCTCCTCTATCCCCACCTCTCCTACTCCAATTCACTTGCTTTTCTGCCACAGCCACCTCCTCATAGAACAGTCCCCTTTTCACAAGTCCATCTTCCATACCCTACTGAAGGGATCCAGCTGAATGTGACTCAGACCCTGACACTTCTATCATGCACTGCTCACTGATCCTCCATCACCACAGGGATTAAATCTCAGCTTCCTAAAAGTGATACACCAGTTCCCCCATGTCTTGTCCCTGTTTGCCTCTCCAACCTCACCTGTCATCTCCTCTTCTCTTACACTTGGCATTTTTTTATTCCTCATATACATGATACTATTCTTACCTTTATTCCTAATATTATTTCTGGAATGCCTTTCTTTCTGGTTCCTTTCCTGTTCACCTAGTGTAATGGTTTGAATATAAAATGTCCTCCTTAGGCTCACATTTGAATGCTTGGTGCCTAGCAGGTGGCATTGTTTTGGGAGGCAGTGGAACTTCAGGAGTTGGTACCTTGGTGGTGGGACCTAGTTGGAGGAAGTAGGTCACTGGGGGCCCTACTCCTGGTGTTCTAACCTGGCTCTCTGCTCCTGGTCTACAATGATGTGAACAACTCTCCTCTGCCACATGCTCCTGTTGCCATTGTCTTAGCTCCTCAGCCATGCCTTCACTGATGACATGGACCAACCCTCTGAAACTGTAAGCCAAATAAATCTTCCCGTCCTTAAGTTGTTTTTGCCAGGTATTTTTGGTCACAGCAACTCAATAACTAATACACCTAGTTACTTGCTACTGGTCTATTAAGATTTCTTCTAACCACATGTCTCCCAAGATCTCTGGGTCTTGGCGTATTCCTTATGTTCCCACTTCTGATCTAAGGTAAATATGTGCTCTCCCCTGGTGCTCCCAGAATATTGGGAGCACATGGTACTAATCACATTGTCTTTTAATAATCTCTTTTGATAATCTTTCTTATTCTCCCATAAGAATATGAGACCCTGGTCCTTGGTCAAGATGGCAAATGAATAACATTCACCAAGAGAACCAGACAAATAGGAGAGGTAAAATAGCTTTACAGACTTTATACTGAACAGATAGAAATTACAAAAAGGAAGAGAGAAAAATGTATATGCAGAGTTGAGTAAATAGTAGCAACTGCAGAAGAAGAAGGAGGAGGAGGAGGAGGAGAACAACAACAACAACAACAGGAAGGAGGAGGACAAGCAGGAGGAAGGTGGCAAGATGGAGAGAGGTTGCCATCAAAAACATGGTGCCAAGTGTCCCAGCAGGAAAAGAAAATTACCATCCTACAGAACTCTACCACCAAGATCATCACTTATCCCAATGGTGCAATGCTGGAGGCTCAGGCTGAGAAGGGAATATGGAATGGGAGCTCAAAGCTGCATCTCTCTGGAGAGAGTGCCACCAATGCCCTGCCATCATCCTGCAGCCATAACATAACTTCAGTGGGAGAACCTGAGTCTGGGATCCACCAGAGAGAGTGGCCCTTGGGACCTGCTGGCATCTTGCCAGCATAGTGCTGGCTGCATGACTGGGAATGAGTGTAGAATAGGAGCTTGAGGCAGAGTTTCTCCTGTGAGAATGGCACCAGAGACCTGCCACTATCTCACAGCTCAGCACTGATTGCACAGAACACAACGTGTGTTCTGTGGGGGAACCTGAGACTGAGATCCATGGAGAGAGTGGCACCAGTGACCTGCCATCACCCCACTGGCATGCCACTGGCTACAAACACCATGGCATGAGTTTAGTGCAGGAACCCAAACCTGAGATCCACTGGATAATGTCGTATCAATGACCCAGCAATATTCTACTGGCAAGGGGACATGTGTGGGGAGAATCTCTTTCCACATGGAGGAGTTGTGGTACAGAGTCTGACACTCACAGGAAATGACCTCAATACTAACCTTCATGTGTCAATGCACAGACCAGACAGTGGCAGCTAATAGGGACAGTGGCAAATGAGGGAACTTTAGGCAAAAGGTGCAGTAGGGAGTAAGTCTGGGGATCTAGCCAGCCTGTGTGGAAATACATAGTCCCCTGCTGGCTGAGGAGGGAGTAGCCACCAGGGGAGCTATACTGGGGACCTGGTGGCAGAAAGCCAGACAGCTTGTGAATCAGAGGGACCAGCAGGGATGGGACAGCTGTTCAACTCCATCCAAATAGAAGGTGGATGTCTTAGGGAATGGAGTGACACTCATATAATCAGAATTAATCAGGACAAGCTGAGTGGGTCAGGGTTGCAGGGTTTCAATTCTTCTTTTTCTTTCTTTTTTTTTTTTTTTTCTTTTTCTCTGAGGGAGTTGAATGGTTCTGGTGCTCTGTTTTTTCAATGTGTACAGCTCTGTGTGTTTGGTTTATTACTATTTTTATCAATACTATTTTTTTCTCTTTTTCTTTCCTTTTTCTCTCTTGTTATCTATCTCTAAGTGGGTTAAGCAGTTCTATGCTTTTGTTTTTTTAAAGAGTAGCTGTTGGTTTATATGTCAAAATTGAATCCAGACTTCTACAACCTTGACATTGGCTAGATTTTGCACCCAGACAAAACAATGGGCAAGCCTCAACAGAAAAACACATGAAACATGAAAGGTCATATTGGATGGGAAGCCCCATTAGACCAAACTCCTTCAATGGACAATTTCAAAGTAACCAAAGGCTTAGTGATGCCACAAAAAGAATTTAGAAGCCTACTGGTAAATATGTTGGAAGACATGAAGGATACCATGATGAGAGCAATTGAAACACTGGATAAAAGGTATTCAAGAAAAATTCAGCAAATAAATTGAGATCCTGAAGAAGAATCAAACAGAAATGTGGAAATTACAAAGTAAAGTGAATCAACTGAATATTACAGTAGAATCTGGATGAAGCTGGATGAAACAGAAAACAGGATCACCGACACTGAAGAAAAAGTTGAGGATCTTATCAATAGAATAAGATACCAAGAAAGAAAGATGAAGCAGTATGATCAATACATCCAGGAAGTCTTAAAGAAAGTGGAGAGGTGCAACCTACAAATCCAGGGGGTACATGAAGGAGCTGAAAATTTCACTAGGGTGTTAGGAAATCTATTCAACAAGATAATAGAAGAAAACTTCCCAAAACTAAGCAAAGAAATAGACACCTATAAAACTGACACATCCAGAACTCCAAATAGAGTAGATCAGAACAGATCCTCTCCACAAGACAGTACAATGGGAATTCTAAATCAATATAGCAAAGAAGCTACTCTAAAAGCTGAAAGAGAGAAATGCCAACTTACAAAGGCAAACCCATCAGAATAATAGCTGACTTCTCAACAACAATGCTAAAGGTAAAGAAAGCCTGGTCAAGCCCTGTGTGGTGGTGCATGCCTGTAATCCCAGTGGCTCAGGAGCCAGAGGCAGGAGGGTGGCAAGTTCGAGACCAGAGGAAGTCTGTGTAATTTAGCGAGACCCTGTCTCAAAAAGTAAAAAAATGGGCTGGTTGAGCAGCTCAAAAAGAAAAGAAAAGAAAAGAAAGAAAGGAAGGAAGGAAGGAAGAAGAAAGAAAGAAAGCCTGGTCAAATATCATTCAAGCCCTGACAAAGAACAACTACCAACCAAAATTACATTACCCAGCAAAACTATCTTTTAAAATGGAGAGTTCAAGACATTCTATGATACTGACATGTTTAAACAATTTGCAATGGCCAAGCCAGTACTGCAGAAGATCCTGAATGAGACACAGCACACAGGGGTTGAAACACAACCCAAAATGCAAGACCAAAGGAAGGACTAATAGATAAGAGAGGAATGCAACAATACAATAGGCTAAATATGAATTTAAAAAATGGAGACAAACACCAAATTGATGCAGAATAACAAGCTCCCCTCAAGATTTACCCTAAATGTAAGTGGTCTCAACTCACCAGTCAAGAGATACCAACTGGCCAACTGGACCAAAAAAGTGATTCAAGAAAATCACTTCATCCACAAAGACCATAAAAGCCTGAAAATCAAAGACTAGAAAACAATATACCGAGCATGTGGGAAACAAAAAAAAAATCAGGGGTAGAAACAGTAATTTCTGACAATTTAGACTTCAATCTCAAACTAACCAGAAGAGACAAAGACAATCACTACATATTAGTGAAAAGAATAGCCAGCCAGGAATCTATAATGGTAGTTAATATTTATTCACCAAATATAGGTGTACCAAGCTTCATAGGACAAATTTTAATGGAAATTAAGGAACACATTGGACCAGACATAATAATTATGGGAGATTTCAATACCCCACCATCTTCAATAGACAGGTCATCAAAGCAAAAATTCGTAGAAAAGCCAGGGGCTTAAACAGCCCATAGACCAAGTGGACCTTACAGATATTTATAGAATATTCCATCCAGCAGATGTGGAATATATATTCTCAGCATCACATGGAGGCTTTTTCTAAAATAGGCCACATTTTAGTCCACAAAAATGGCCTCAACATATACAAAAAAATGAAATCCTATCTTGTACCTTATCAGACTACAATAGTATAAACCAGAACTCAAAAGCAAGAAAAATCTCAGTAATATTACCAATTCATGAAGACTAAATAACACACTTCTGAATGACCAATGGGTCATTGCAGAAATTCTATGGGAAATTAAAAAAATTTCTGCAATCTAATGAGAATGAAAACCCATCCTATCAAAATTTATGGGATACAACAAAGGCAGTTCTAAGAGGGAAGTTCATAGCCATGAGTGCCTTCCTCAATAAGTTAGAGAAGGCCCAATTAAATAACTTAATGATACAATTTAAGGCACTAAACAGCCAACAAATAACCAACCCCAAAAAGGGTACACAGAAAGAAAATTTTCAAGATAAATGCAGAAATTAGTCAATTAGAAATTAAAAAGGTAATATAAAGAAGCAATGAAACCAAGTGCTAATTCTTTAAAAAGGTGAGCAAAATTGGCATTCTCTTAGCCAGGCTCGCTAAAAGATAGAGAAAAAAAGCCCAAATTTTAAAAATCAGAGATGATAATGGACTCATAACCACAGATACCAACAAAATCCAGAAGATCATCAGAGACTACTTTGAGAAATTGTACTCCCCCAAAAATGAAAATACAGAAGAAATAGATAAGTTCCTCAACACATATGCATTACCAAAATTAAGCCCAGAGGACACAAGCAAATTAAACAGACCCATTACATTCATTGAAGTAGAGGCAGTAATAAAAAAAAAAAAAACTCTTAACAAATAAAAGTCCAGGACTCAATGGGTTCACAGTTGAATTCTATCAAACATTCAAAGAAAAATTAATACCTATTCTCCTCAAACTATTCATAAAAAAGAAAAGGGAGGGGCACTTCCAAATTCATTCTAAGAAATCATTATTAGTCTGATATCAAAACCAGACAAGGACTCTTCAAAGAAAGAGAACTATAGACCAATTTCCCTGATGAACATTGATGCAAAAATACTCCACAAAATTCTGGCAAACTGAATTCAGTAACATATAAAAAAGATCATACACCATGATCAGGTAGGCTTCATTCCATAGATGCAACACTGGCTCAACATACAAAAATTAGTTAATGCAATTCAATATACCACAAGACTTGTAGAAAGAAACCAAATGATTATATGAACTGATACTGAGAAAGCTTCAACAATGTGCAACACCCTACTTAAAGTACTAAAGAAACTGGACATAGTAGGAACTTATCTCAACATCATAAAGGCCATCTATAACAAACTTATAGCCAGCCATATTAAATGGGGAAAAAATGAAACCATTTTCTCTAAGATCAGGAGCAAGACAAGGATGCCAACTCTCTCCCTTCTTATTCAATATTATGATTGAAGTCTTAGCCAGAGCAATTAGCCAAGAGAATGGAATTAAAAGAACAAAGACAGAAAAAGAATAGGTCAAATTATCCTTATTCACAGATGACATTATTCTTTACCTAAAGAACCCCAAAAACTCCACTAGAAAACTCTTAGAGCTAATTAGCTCTTTCAGCAAAGTAGAGGGATACAAAATTAACACTCAAAAGTCTGTAGCTTTCCTTTATACCAATAGTGAACAGGAAGAGAAGGAAATCAAGACAACAATCCCATTCACAATAGCACACCAAAAACTCAAATATTTAGGTTCAACCTAACCAAAGACTCTAAAGACTTCTACAAGGAAAACTTCAAAATATTAAAGAAACAAATAGGAGAAAATGCTAGACGATGGAAGGACCTCCCTTGCTCATGAATTGGAAGAATTATTATTGTGAAAATAGCTATACTACCAAAAAAAAATTTACAGATTTCATGCAATCCCTATCAAAATTCCAGTGGCGGACTTTGCAGAAATAGAAAAAAAAGTCCAAAAATTCATATGGAAGAACAAAAGACTACTTATAGCCAAAAAAATCCTTAGCAGCAAAAATATAGTGCGGTGGGAATCACAATATCTGACTTCAAACTACACTACAGGGTGATAGTAGAAAAACTAGCTTGAAATTGGCACAAAAATAGGCTTGAAGATTAATGATACAGAATTGAAGACCCAGAGATACATGCACACAACTACAGCCACCTGATTTCTTGACAAATGGGCTAAGGATATTCAATGGAGAGAAAGTAGTATCTTGAACAAATGGTGCTTGGAAAACTGGGTAACCACGTGCAGGAGACTGTATCTCTCAATCTGTACAAGAGTCAGCTTGAAATGGTTCAAGGACCTCAACATTAAACCAGAAACCTTAAAGCCACTAGAAGGAAAAATAGAAAACATGATCCAACACATAAGCATAGGCAAATATTTCCTCAACAAGACTCCAATTGCTCAAGAAACTGCACCAAGAATTGACAATGGGATTACATGAAGCTAAAAAGCTTCTGCACAGCAAAGGAAACAATCAACAGAGTAAAGAAAGAGCCCATAGAATGGCAGAAAAATCTTTGCATCCTATAAATCAGACAGAGGACTAATTTCTAGAATATACAAAGAACTTAAGAAATCAACCCTAAGACAACAAATAACCCAATAAATAAATGGGCAATGGAATTGAACAGATAGTTCTCAAAGAAGTGTGAATGGCAAAGAAACACATGAAAAACTGCCCAATACCCCTAGCCATTGTTGTTAGGTGCCATCGAGTTGGTATCCAACTCATAGCGACCCTGCATACAACAGGTGAAACACTATTGTCAGTGCTTCTCTGCTATTCATAGGGTTTTCAATGGTGGATTAATTTTTTGGAGTGGGTTGCTGGGTCCTTCTCCCACATATATACATATACATATACATATACATCTCCTGTCTCCCGTCTCCCAAGCCTACAGCACCTGGTGTTCCCAGGCAGTCTCCCATCCAAGTACTAACCAGGCCCACCTTGCTTAGCTTCTGGGATCTGACGGGATTGGATGCCACAGGGCTATGGCTGCAGGCATCCTTAGCCATTAGGGAAATGCAAATCAAAACAACACTGAGATTCCATCTCACTCCAGTAAGAATGACCAAAATTAACAAAACGAATAACAAATGCTGGTAAGGATGCTGAGAAAAATAAACCTTTTTACACTACTGGTAGGACTGTGAATCAGTTCAATCACTTTGGAAATCATTATGGAGGTACCTTAGAAAACTAAGAATAGAATGGCCATATTGACCCAGCTGCATTACTGCTGAGAATATGCCCAAAGGAAGATAAATCATCATACCGCAGGGATACCTGCACTTTCATACTTAATGCAGCACTCTTCACAATCACGAGGGTATGGAATCAACCAAGATGTCCATAAACAGAGGAGTGGATTGAAAAATTGTGGAATATATACACAATGGAATGTTACTCAGCAATAAAAAGGAATGAAATAATGTCATTTCCAGCAAAATTGATGGATCTGGGGGGACATCATAGTAAGGGATCTAACCTAGTCCCAAAAAAGAGAAATACCATATGTTCTTACTCATACTTGGGAGTTAAATCTAACTTAAAACAACAACAATAAAAAACTATAGGTATGTAGATATATAAAAATGAACATTCATACATATCTGAAAAGGGAAAATATAAGTAAAGTTTAAAGAAGGGTGGAGGGAATCAGTGGAGGGTGTGGAGGCTCAGGAAAAGGAAAGGAGAGGGAAATAAAAGAGGGGAAATAAAAGGGGGGAAAGGGAGAGGAAAATCTCAAAAGATATGATGCAACTATGTGTATGCATGGGAAATGTGCTCTGTAAAACATGTAAGTTGATGAATGTATAATCAAAAGTGATGTTATAATTGCATAATGGATATATAGCAAGTCTAACTACTCTCTATCCCAACAAAATTTATAAAGAAAAAAAAGAATGTGAGATCCTTGGAGAACATGATTATGTGTTATTTTTATGTCTCCAGTACCTTTTATAATGTGTTATGTAATTGTTGAATGAATATATGCACGAACACATGACGTCGTCCATAGCTACCTGGGAGACTTAGCCTCTCTGAGCCTCAGTGTATTAATCATTGATTCTTTGAGGTGGTTGAAAAATGTACTATAAAGAAACTTATAGCTCTAAATGCTAGGTAAATAGAGATTAAAAACATTTTTCTTCTTGTTTTTAGATGCCATTGAGTCAGGTCCCACTGATAATGACCCTATGTACAACAGATGAAACACTACCTAACACTGACATGCCCAGCACTATTGTCAGTGCATCTATGCTATTCACTGGGTTTCTGATGGCTGATTGTTTCAGAAGTGGGCTGCCGGATCCTTCTCCCAAGCCTACAGTACCTGGTATTCCCAGGAGGTCTCCCATCTAGGCCTGATCCTGCTTAGCTTCTGAGATCTTAACACCAGGGTTGTATGACTGCAGACAAAAAACATTCTTAGGAATCAAAATTGAAAAAAGTTTATTTGGAACAGTAGATGGCAGTACAACATTGTTTTTCAGCATAACCTTCAGCCGACTGAAACCTGCCAAGTATTCATTTTAAAAACTAAGTCACATAATGTGATTTGTAAGATGCTTCTGTGCTTTAGTTAATAATAATGCACCTATATTAATTGTAATACATTGTGTTAATTAATTGTAAGAAATGAAATGTACCTTACTATGTAAGTTGTTAATAATAGGAGCAACTGGGTGTGAGATGCATGAGAACTCTTTCTGCTATCTCTGCAAGTTTTCATTACATCTGATACTGTCCCAAAAAGTAAAATTTATTTCTAAAAATGTCTCTATATTTCTTGGAAGATGTTTTTTCTGGAAGAAAAATTAAATAGAAAAATCCACTATCATTTTTTCTCACATAAAATTAAATATGAAAACCCCTAAATCAATCATTAACCTTCAGATTTTAAAAATTAGTTTTAGATATCCAAAATTGAGACTATATATTTGTTTAAACATGAAAATAAATTACTTAAACATTGTTCTGTTGTGATTATAAATATATTACGGGCTCATTTTAGGAAATCAGAAAGTATAATGAAAAAGCAAACCAAACACTCAGAGATAATTACTTTAAAAGAGATAGAGAAAAAAAATTCCGCTTGTATTTTGACTTTTTGCTTTTGTATATTTGTCTCTGTGTCCTGCACACAATTTAGATCCTTTCTTGGCTTCTGGCAACCTCCATTCCTCTGCTTTCTTTTTGTGTCCTTTTCCCTAGCATCTCAGTTCTACCTGGTGGTCCTACCCTTCCATTCTTCCTCACATTCCTCCTTTAAATATTCTCAACCATCCTATCCCCATAGATACTATAATGGAAACTTATGGGTTTATTTCCTGTTCCTTCTAAGCTTAAATTGAATGTATCATGTACATCTCAATCTCAGATTTGTTGTTGCTGTTGTTATTAGGTGTTGTAAAGTCATGTCCTACTCATAGCGACCCTCATAGGGTTTTCAATGGCTGATTGTTTCAGGATTGCCTGGGGAGTGAATTACCATGTCCTTCTTCCATTTTTGTGGTGCTAAGGATTGAACCCAGGGCCTCAGAGACCACAGAGTGGCACTCTACCAACTGAGCTAAACCCCAGCCCCACATCTCAAATTTAAAGCACCCAACACTCTGCCTTTCACTCTAAAATGTACTTTTTTTACCTTCTTCTTTGTCTTCTTCATATGAATAAATAGTGCAGCACCTAGCAAGGAGCCATCTTCAACCCACTCACCTCATATGCAGCCTGTTAGAAAAACTAGCTGCCACCGGCAAAATTGTTCTCAAATTTGTGAAGCTTTCTCAAGTTCATTGTCATCATTTTGATGCAAGCCACAATCCTTTCCCCACTTAATTGGCTTCCAGTATCCAGTTTGAAACCCTTAGAGCATCAAGAAGGAAACTTAGAGATACACATCACTTCTTCACTTACAAGTCTTCAACATCACCTAGGTACTGAAACTGCTTGTCATGGCCCCCAGGAGCTGGCAGGCCCTGTCCATCCCTGTTAGAAGAACTAGCTTTTATTTCCTTATAAAACCCTGACTGTTATTGCTTTTAATTACTGAAAAGCATGAGAAAGAAATGAAAAAAATATCAATAGTTCTATCACCCACCCAGAGATAAGCACATTTAATATTCTGACATATCTCTTTATGCTCCTACTCTTTTATATTATATGTACACAGGTAAACACATATACATATACACATACTTGTATTATATACACTTTTGTTCATTAAAAAATTAGGATCGAGCTCTAAACATAATTTTATATTCTGCTTTTTTTTTCTTTTTTTTTTCTTGATAGGTATCCAAATTACATGTCAAAAAAGACTCTGAAAATTGCCCTTGGACATCGGGTAGCTAAAGTAAAAGGAAGACATGATGAAGTTAAGGAACTAAACAGAAGATTTCAAAGGGCAGCTTGAGAAGACAAAATCGAATATTTTAATGACATGTGCAAAGAGCTGGAGGCAGAAAACCAAAACAGAAAAACATGGTCTGTTTTTACCAAGCTGAAGGGATTGAAAAAATTCAAACCTTGAATGGCAATAGTGAGAGATGCTACAAGGAAAATATTAAACATTGTAGGAAACATCAAAAGAAGATGGGAGGAATATACATAGTCATTATACAAAAAAGAATTGGTGGATGACCAACCATTTCAAGAGGTTGCATATGATGAGGAACCAATGGTATTGAAGGAAGAAGTGGAAGTGGTCTTGAAGGAATTGGTGAAACACAAGGCTCCAGGAATTGATGGAATACTAATAGAGATGTTTCAACAGACAGATGCAGCACTGGAGATGCTAACTTATTTATGCTAAGAGATATGAAAAATAGCTACCTGGCCAAATGATTGGAAGAGATCCAGATCTATTCCTATTCTCAAGAGAGGGGATCCAACTGAATGTGGAAACTATTTAACAGTATCATTAATATCACATGCAAGCAAAATTTTAATAAAGATCATTCAAAAGTGACTGCAGCAGTATATAGACAAGGAACTGCTGGAATGTCAAGCCAGATACAGAAG
>VMDO01006614.1:84779-86146 GCA_007922755.1 Pedetes capensis
ATATGAATATTGTGTAATATCTAACACCTCCATTAAGGAACAACAGCGGCTCCTAAACTCACTTAGGTGTGCTTGGTCCATCCCTTCCTCACAATGTGAAGGTCGGCTGACATTGTCAGGCAAAGAGACAAGTGGAGCAGCAGTTGGGAGGTTTATTAATTTATTAATGTTCAATTAGTGCAGTGTAGAGAGCTAGGGTGTCTCTTAGAATTCACACAGAATGTTAAATGAATGCAAAGAAATCATCAAGTCCTTCTCACAAGTACCCAGCCTCATTTGGCTGGAGACAACTTGGCAGAATGTGACTTGTCTTGTCTGTTATTTATTGTGCTCTGGCCCCATTCTTGTGCACTGGAATCAAGTGAAGATTTCTCTTATCTAAGGGAAGCAAGGGCTCTGAGCTCTTGTCTCATCCAACTGTGCTATACATAAGCACACGCATTTACATGAACAATATGTGAAGTATATAAAATGCCTTTCCTTTAGTAAACCAGTGATAAATTTCTGATTTGAGAAATGCAACACATTTATGAAAATGTCATTTATTACATTTACAGAAACATTCATTAGTTAGCACCATGGACCTAATTTCTCAGAATGTCTAAAAATTTATGAAATAGCGAATGATCTATGTAAGCTGCTTTGATGGCATGGTTTGAGATTACTAATCAGAGCATAATACAAGTAATTTTGGGTAAAAATGACAGTTACAACCATAGAGAATATTGAAGAAAACATCACTAAAGAAATCTTGGGGCTTAGACCATATCGTGTCTTGCAAATACTGGGACCAAAGCATTGAACTGTGTGTACAACCTGGAACATAACCCAGTTGCGTTGCCCACATGCTGGACATTGGACATTCTCAGTGAATACCTGGGGCACTCTGGGACCTGAACAACAGCCACAAGTGTGGTGCATTGGATCTAGATGGCCCAGGTTAGACATCTGGGAAAACTGCCTGCCACTCAGCTTGCTCTGATTACTACTAACATTCAAGGGCACCTCTCTGGATCAAAAAAGAACTGGAAACCAACAGATGAGAAGGAGAAGACAGGCAGACAGAGTGGAGGTAAATAAGCCACAAGGAGAAGGGAGAATGAGAAGGCTCACTCACTATGCCTGGTGAGTAAAAGTTGAATGGATTTAAGCTCCCTCAAATGCAGATACTACCTCCATCAAATGCAGATTACACACATATTTGACTCTGTCCTGAAGTCTCAAAGCAATACCCCAGTATCCTAGGTCTTGATTTATCTCTGAGCCAACATTACAGATAGAGAAACAGATATGAAAGAGCTAGAGTTTTGGTCTTGATTTGGAAATAATTATATGACTAGGAAAGACACTAAGTCTCTCTGGAATTA
>VMDO01006614.1:86246-98893 GCA_007922755.1 Pedetes capensis
TGGGATTTAGCTCAGTTGGTAGAGCACTGCACTGCAGTCTCTGAGGCCCCGAGTTCAATTCCCAGCACCACAAAAATGGGAGAAGGGCCTGGCAATCCACTCCCAAGGCAATCCCGAAACAGTCAGCCATTGAAAACCCTGTGAGGGTCGCTATGAGTCGGATACCGACTCGATGGCACCTAACAACAACAACAACAACATCTGTAAAACACAGGCACTGAACTAGCTAACATCAAGCTATAAAAATGAAAAACAGAGTGTAAAGTGAAATCAATTATCCCAATAATCTTAGTCTGAAAAAATCTTTCCCCCAAGACATCAAGAACATTATAGAAAACATGTTGGAGGTTATTCCTGAGTCTTTTCTACATAGATGCAGACATGTACCTCTTCATCATACATGTTTACATAGAGTCAGAATATGGTAAAATTTCTGTTGATGAGAAAAAATAAACTTAATTCAATGCCTGAGGCCTATCTCTGGTGATTAGTAGAGCCTAGGATGAACGTGCCTGCAGCCATGCCACTATGGCATCTGATCCTGTCAAATCTCAGAAGCTAAGCAGGGTCAGGTGTGGTTAGTACTTGGATGGGAGACTCCCTAGGAGCACCAGGTATTGCAGGGTTGGGAGAAGGATCTGGCAACCCACTCCCAAAAAAAACAATCTGCCATTGAAAACCCCATGAACAGCACAGAAGCAGTAACAATACTGTTTCACCTGTTGTATGTAATAGGGTTATTATGAGTCGGATACCAACTCCACAGCACCTAACAACAACAACAACAACAGGATGAAAGTAGGAATGGAAGACAAACACCGTATTTCTAAATATTTTAAAGTTATAAATCAAGACAACAAACTTGGAAGTAAGGTAAATCCTTTCCTCCTATCTTGACAAATATACCTTTCTAAGAACAAAAGGTGCCTGGGGGTTAGCTCAGTTATCACACTTCTGAGGGCCTGGGTATAATCCCCAGCACCACAAAAATGGGAGAAGGATGTGGCAGTCCACTCCCAAAAACAATCCCAAAACAATCAGCCATCAAAAACCCTGTGAGTGTAGCTATGAGTCCGAGATGACTCAAGGGCACCTAACAACAACAGCAAGAACAAGGTCAGGTTTGAATTGAGAAATCATGGAAAGTTCATTCCCATCCCATCCTCATTTTTCCTCCCCTCTGACCCTTATCTGTACTGCCAGCATCTCATGCACCTCAATAGCACATCTTTGCCAAAATGCCAAGCTCTGTCCAAATCTGCAGTCATCCCCTGTCTACCACTTGGCCCTGAGGGTGCACACCACAGCATCTGGACCTAGGAGGGCTAAACCTAGGGTAGGGCAGATTGTTGTTGTTGTTGTTAGGTGCCGTCGAGTTGGTATTCGACTCATAGCGACCCTCATAGGGTTTTCAATGGCTGACTGTTTCGGGATTGACTTGGGAGTGGATTGCCGCGTCCTTCTCCCATTTTTGCGGTGCTGGGAAATGAACTCGGGACCTCAGAGACTGCAGCACAGCGCTCTACCAACTGAGCTAAATCCCAGCCCATAGGGCACATTAGGCAGGGAATAAATGGGACACGAGTACCCAGACCATGATTTTGAGAGGACGGATAAAGGTGCTAGGTGGTCGTGTCACTTTGGCTCTAGGGACGGTTCTTCCTGTGGGAGGACACAGTCAGAGGAGAGCCAAGGTACCACCCTCTATAGCTAGGACAGGGCAGGGGCTTTCTGGGTTTTGGATCTGCAAAATTTTGCAACACACACCTGAAAGACTTACCCCTTAAAGATTAACATCTTCAACAAGTATTCTCTGTTTACTTGTGCCTCTGAGCACCTCTCTCCCTCATGGAAATGGTGGGACCCTCTACCCATGCCTTCTGGAGCCCCACTCATTCAAGAGAAATGTCATCTGAAGGCTCACAACCCATATACCTGCTTGTGCCCTACACACCTCTCTCCATCGTCTCCTCTGCTCAGCACCAGGAGGGGAAGTACTCACCTACCAATTATGCCACCATTACTGAATTGTATCTGTGTTAGTTAGACATTTCATTGCTATGAGAAATACCTTAGAACAACAACTTAAAGGAGGAAAAATCTACTTTGGCTCAGAAATTCAGGGTTTTCAGTCCATAGTCAGCTGGCTCCATTGCTTTTAGGCTTGTGGTGAGGCAGAACCATCATGGCAGCAGTGTATGGTGGAGGAGAGCTTCTCATTCCATTGTTGTTGTTAGGTGCCATCGAGTTGTGTCCTACTCATAGTGACCCTTATAGGGTTTTCAATGGCTGATTGTTTTGGGATTGCCTTGGCAATGGGACCTGCCTTGCCAGGTCCTTCTCCCTCTCATCTCTAGTGGCCAGGAAAACAGACAGATAAAGAGCATGGGGTCAGGAATAAGATACAGTATACCCTTCAAAGACATGGCCCCAGGCACCTACTTCCTCCAGCCAGGCCCTACCTCCTAATAGCACATTCAGTATGAATTCATCAATGGATTAACCCATTGATGAAGTCAGCACCCTCATGATCCAGTCATTTCTCAATAGCACCTCCTACTAGAGACCAAGCCTTCAATACAGAGGCCTTTTTGGAGGACACTTCATATTGAAACCATAACAATATTGTTTAGTTTTGTCTGGGGAACTTTCTGCCTTTTTTTCTTAAATGCAAAACAATATCTTTATGTGTGAGGAAAGAGTGGAAGGATATAGAGTATGTATTACCAAGGGTTTATTTGTGAGTGGTAAATTATAGGGAGTTCTTATTTTCACTTTTAAGTTCATCTATATTTTTGAGATGTTCTATTATGTATGTATTTTTTTTAAAAAGAAAGGTATATGATTCTTTCTAAAGAAGGTTTAGGTATTATATACAAGCATTAAACTTCTGCTTTAGTAAACTAATCTGTTTGATATTAGTAAACTGTTCTGCCCCATTCTCTTTTTGTTATGAATCAAAATTCCATGAAAGAGAACCATAGTTAACTCAGCCATTCTCCTATTAATGGATATTTCAGGCTGTTACCAGATCTTTGCTATTATAGGCAATGCCACAACAAACATCCTCTGTTACTTCTGCAAGTATTCTCTTGGGATGAGTCTTCAGTAGAGAAATCTTGGGTCAAATATGGTATGTGTTTGAAACCAATTGACTATAACAATTTGACCTCCGTAAAGGTGACATCCATTTTCATTTCCACCAAAAGTGTATGAGAGTTCAGATAAATGTTGGTCAATGTCATGTTTTATAAATGTTTCAGTTTTGCCCATTTGATGGGTGAAAAATATGGTATCTCCTTGATTTGATTTTCAGCTTGTTTTGAGTGAAGTGGGATATGTGTATTTATGTTGGGCATTAATTTGTACTTCTTAATAATTTAAAAATTAAAGCTCTGGCCAGGTGTGGTGGTGCACACCTGTAATCCCAGCGATTCAGGAGGTGGAGCAGGAGAATCAATCACAGGTTTGAAGCCAGAGGCAGCCTGTATAATTTAGCAAGACCCTGTCTCAAGATAAAAAATATAAAAGGGGCTGAGAGTGCAGTTCAGTGGTAGAGCACTTGCAAAGTACACTCAAGCTCTGGGTTTAGCCTCCAAATAGTGTAAAACCAAAACAAAACAATAGAACACCTAAAGCTCTGCTACTAGTGAGAAAATATGGAAAAACAACCTCTTCCATCTCTGAATTAGTCTTCAGTCACTGAGGGCCCACCACCTTTCCAATGTTATTCACTGATCATTTCTCATAAGATTTAGATTCCCTTACAACTTGCCCCTTTTTTACAACTGACTTCATCTGCCTCAAATTCATGAATGTAGCCAAAACCAACCAACCAACCAACCAGAAAGAAAACCAGGTGTAACTCCACACAGGCAAAACTCAATTACTTAAAATAAATCCAGACTCCTTTCTGAGGCCCAAAGGCCAGGTCAGCAGGCCCTGGCTAATCTTGCCAAACTCCTTAGGTGCCATTGTGTCCCTCCATCATCCAGCCCCTCCTGGCCTCCTTACTGTCCCTCCAACAAACCAAGCACTTCACTGTCCCAAAGCCTTTACAGTTGCTGTTCCCTCACCTGGAACGCAGCTCCCTGAGGTCCTCACTCTTACCCCTTGGGCTTTAATTCATTCCTCATCTTAACCACCCCCTTCCACACACATTCAATTACTCCGGGTGTCAGTCAGTTTCCCGTTACTATAACAAATACTTGAAATGATCCCCTTATAAATAGAAAAGCCTTCTATTGGCCCACAGTTTTTAATGTTTCAATCCATGATCAGTTGGTCTGATTGTTTCTGGTGAGGTGGTACACCTGGTGGGAGCATGTGGAGAATAGCAGTTCACCTCATATTGGGGGGGGAGGAAGAGACAGAGAAGAGGGGATTGGGGTCTTGCAGTCCCTTTCCCACTAGGCCCCACCTCCTAAAAACTCTACCACCTCCCAATAGCACCACCCTGGGAAGAAGGCTTTCAACCCATGGGCTTTGGGGGAACACTTAGCACAAGCTATAGCACTTTAATACCCCACCCTGTTTACAGGCTGTTTGTCAAGGGTCTCCAACACCACACACTCCATGACTCCCTAGAAGGAATTACAAGATTTGGAAAAGCTGCCATCCTCACAAGTTGTGGTTAATTACAATAAAGGGAGCAAAATCAGCAAAAGCAAAACATCCATAGACACAAGGTCCAAGTGAAACTAGACACCTGCTTCCAGGTTCCCCACGCAGTGCAGTCACATGGAAATATACTTCACTCTCCTAGTAACAACTTTCCACAACACATGCGAACTGTTACCAAGCAGGAAAGTTCACCCCAGCCATGGTGTCAAGCGTAATTATTGAAGGTCTTTCACATAAGCTTGCAGTGCCCCCTAGAGGTCAAATTGATACAGAATAGCCCAAATCCTCAGGCATTCAAAACACTCTTACTAGGAAGGATATTTCAAGAGCTCAGCAGTCGTTTCTCCAAAGCCAGTCCTCCTGGAGACAGGCCTTTCTTTGGATTGTCCAGGATTTGAGCAACCTAAGCCTACTGAGTTAATCCTTTTCTATGTAGTCTGAAATTACTTTGTTACTCAACATCTACTATTTCTGCCCTTGGAAGATGATTTAGTGAAGGCAGAGACTTGTCTGTGTCTTTCAGGGTCACATAACAGGACCCCCCTCAGTGCTTGGAACAGACAGGCACTCAGTAGATATTTATTAAATGAATAAGTGAATGAGTAAATAGAACATTGAATAAATATTTACAATGAGTTCCTCTTGCTTCACCTTCTTATAGGAATTTTATGATGTGTACACACTTTGAGAAGTGGAAGAAAGTTATAAAACATAATATTTTAACAGAGAAAAATAGTCCTCTAAAGTTAAGTCCCTATTAGCATAAAATTCTAAGCATTCCTTCAAGCAATTTTTAAGTTTCATAATTATTTGACTTGGCATGAAAATTCTATCTAAATATGTCAGAAGTTTGAAGGATAATTTTGGCATTGTAATGAATCTCACTTTATTACAGAGGCTGCCTTTCTCAAATTATAGTAATAATTCTAGTATAATGTTTCCTGAAACATTTATGAATTCCTTTAACTTACATTTCAGTAGCATCTTAATCTTTTGAACTTCTTGATGTGGAAATGCCTTTTTATCTAATGTCATAATTTCTTGCAATGTATTCCAGTGAGTGAAAAAAAAATCCTTTGATAAATGATATGTCTCCACTGTAGAACAATTTTGCTTTAGGGAATGGTAGGGGGTGTTTTATGATTGTGTTACCTAATGCTTAGTTTGTGCCATCTGCTCTAGCCACTAATTATAAGTGACATGTGAATAGCTCACAAATATATAACAGATAAAAATGATTGAAAGTCTCTGTATAAGCTTCTTTCATTTAAAAAATGCTCCTAAGAGGACATTATTATTCATGATTCAGGCACAAATTACAAAGTGAACTGGTCATATACAACAGAACAATTTGTTTCCTGGACTAAAGATGTTCTAAAGCTAATGTGATGCCAGAGTATGACTCCATTGGAAAGTCAGTAGCATCTTCAGCGTTATACAGAACACAAAGGAAATTATTTAAGTGATGATGCATATGGCAGAGTTGATAACATAGCAGTAAATCGTTTCAACTGTATTCCCTTTGTGCAAATCCATGTTTGGAGATGAAAGGAATTGTTAGAAAGAAAGAATGTGAGGACATGTATGAACTGTGCTGATTTGCATTATCAGAATAATAATAAATCTGGCTGTAGTAGCATAAATCCTACTGTGGACAATGAATTTAAGCCCTAACTAAAGCCACAGTCTTAGTATATTCATGCTACTCCTTTTTTGGCAAGTGTCAGTCCCCTACTTTTGGACAAATCATTGCTCTGCCCTGGGAAGTCAAATACTTGATAGATCATATTTGAACAAAGTGTGAAATGAAAAAGTCAACCATTTCATGTATATTTTTCAAGTTTTGGAGGTAAAAATAGAATGGACTTAACATTTATTAAGCATTCAAGCTCTACTAAGTACTGCATACAGGCAATTTCATTTCATCTTCACAGTAAATGTCTGAAATCGACCGACATTACTGGCTCCAGCTTCCGTTGGTTTCTTTCCTCGATGTTGCTTTCATGGAAAGGGGGCTCCAGTTCTCAGGCGCTCACTCCCAAGAATCTCTCAGAAACCAGGGGTTGGTTACTACTACTTCTGGTCCTTTATCTTACTTAGAAGTGCAAAGTTTAATAAAATAAAGGAATTGGGATATTTAATGATCTTATTTCCCAGACTCTCACTCATTGTTCAAACCACCGTATTCTTAGCACAAGCCTATTACTGCCCACAAGCTGGGTTATCAGGGATCCTGTAAACAAGGCTGCAAGAACAGCGGACACCTGTTCTCCTGCCCTTCAGTTCCAGCAGTGGGAAGTGGTCATCCTCAATGTGCACAAGCGCCCGCCAGAGAAAGGCTCAGTCTACGAAGCTGAAGGGAGGAGCCACGCAGCTTGCACTGGTGACCAGTGAGAGCCACTTGGCCCATGCAGGCTCAAGGTGGGATGGCACCTCCCAGCAACTACAGACTACAGGCAGGGATTTCCACCACAGTTTGGCTGTCTAGTGGCAAGAAGCATAGAAGCCAACCTCTGAAATAGTAAATTAATGATCTCAACAATACTGTGCTTTTATGGAACACAACTCTTCGCGGTTTATTGAATGGAGTGGTAAATACTCTCATTTAACATTGCAAACTATCAGGTCATCGACACTTTACACTAGATTGCAAAAGATACTTTCTTTAATGTACACAATGAAAATGTTCGCAAAATTACAATTTCTTATAAGGACCTTACAATAGCTCATTTTGGCATTTCTATGTGATTCACTGGATGACACCTAACAACAACAACAACAACAACAACGTGGCCCATGGGAAAAAGAGATCGAGTTTGAGTACATTGTAATCATTTTTTTCTAAATGTAAACTAAGTCACGGTTTTCAGAATTGAATCTGTAAAGAGTTAAGATAGTTTTAAACATTCCTGAGAAATATATATGTAATTTCATAAGGGCTTTCCTGATTTTTCTTTTTTCTTTTGTGTGGCAATAACATTCCCCCCCCAAAATATTTTGTGAAGGAAGGGCAAATGCCCACAGGTGAATTTATATAAAGTTTGGTTCCCAAATATATTAGATATTTGAGAGATGATAATAGCAGAGCTTCCTGGAGATTAACAAAAAAAAAAGTTCAGGACACTTGTGTTTTCATTCCAATTCTGTAGTTATTGACTATAAAAACTTGAAAACGTCTCTAACATCTTTAAGCCTTGCCAGTCTTTTCCGTAAAGTAAGTATATTCAACTAAGTCATTTTCAAGGTGTATTTCTTTGTTCCCAAATCAGAGCTGAAATTTCATTGACTTTTCCCACTTCTTCTTGCTGGAAATGGCAAGAGACTAACAACCCTATTTTCCATCTGTTTATGACACTGGAAATAATCAAGGGAACAGTGGTAGAATCAGATCAGTTGCTGTGATTTGCATGTGATTTGTTCCCTCCAAAAGTCATGGTGAAATTTGACATTGTGATATTGGGAGGTTGAGACTTAAAGGGGTTGTTAAGTTAGGTTGTTAAGAGGGATTAATGCTTTTCTTTGGGGAGTGGGTTGTTAAACTCAAGATTGTCCCTCCTGTTTGCTCACTTGCCCTTCCACTTTCTGCCATGCATTGAAGCAACACGGTGCCCTTGCTGGTGACATGTTCTTGGACTTCCAGAATCTAAAACTATGAACTCAAAGAAACTTCATTCCTTAATAAATTATGAAGTCTCAGGTATTCTGTTATAGCAACAGAAAACTGTCAAAAACATAGATGGAGAGCAAAATATGGGTTTGATTACATCAGAAGCTGGACTAGTGAAGGTAGCTCACATGTGCTAAAGCAATGGGCTCCCTTGTATACCTGTAAGTCATTGGCCCAGCTGGGTCACCTCATGTCTCATAAGTCTTCAATATATGGAGGAATGGACTGGGATTTAGCTCAGTTGGTAGAGTGCTACTCTGCAGTCTCTGAGGCCCCAAGTTCGATTCCTAGCACTACAAAAATGGGAGAAGGACATGGTAATCCACTCCCAAGGCAATCTTGAAACAATCAGCTGTTGAAAACCCTATGAGAGTCTATGAGTTGGACACAACTCGATGCCACACAACTCAGCAGCATATGGAGGAACAGAGAATGTATGTGTCCTGCAGAGGGGCTGATTACAAAAGGAACAGAAGCCCATAAAGGGCTGAGCCAAAACACGCAGTCCCTTTTTCTAAATATCACAACCACTGAAGTCATCTTCTTGTTGTGGGGAGAAGGGAATAACTAGAGAGAAGCTAGCCAGGTTCTACACATCTTTCTCTTTCCTAGAAAATGGAGTAAAAATTCCTTCTCCTCTATAGCAACACAAGGCGGGAAGAATACATGATTTTTCCCTATTATAATTCATTCATTCTTTCATTCATCTAATAAATATTTATAAAATACCTAGTTGTGCTACATGCCTGCAGCTGTAGCCCTGTGGCATCTGATCCCGTCAGATCTTGGAAGCTAAGCAGGGTCGGGCCTGGTTAGTACCTGGATGGGAGACCACCTGGGAATACCAGAAGCTGTAGGCTTGGGAGAGGGACCTGGCAACCCCCTCCCAAAAATCAATCTGCCATTGAAAACCTTATGAACAGCAGAGAGGCACTGACAATAGTGTTTCCCCTGTTGAACAGAGGGTTGCTATGAGTTGGATACTGACTCGACCGCACCTAACAACAACAACAACAAATTGTGCTAGATAGCCCAATAGAGATGTACCAGAAGGTAAAACAAATACAAGCAGTTTCCTTAAGGAGCTTGTGGTTAGCTGACAGACAAATATTGATTTTAAAGAGAAACACTTAATTGTTAACTGCTATATAAACTATGAAAGAAAAACATAAGGTGCTCTAAGAGAATAATATGAGAACATGCTTTATACTGCAGAGAGGTAAATCAGGTAATTCTTCTTTAGAAAGGGATATTGAATCTCAAGTGGGAGTAGTGTTGTAAGTATATGTGTATGAAAATCCTTGATACTAGAGAAAGCAGGAAGGAGGTAGTATGGCCTGAACAAAGAGAAAAGGGAATGAGCAGCCTGAGAATTAGGCAGGAACCAGACCAAGATGACTTGGAGGTTATGTTAAAGAGTTGGAATTCACCCTAAGTACAATGGGAAGCAACTGTAGGGGTTTAAGCAAGATATCATGGGGTAAGTGATATACAGTATACTAGTGGAAAAGCCCTATGTTTAATAAAAGCTCCATTCCTTTCCATCAGCGTCCTTCTCTAATTCTGTCAATATAACTAGAAAATAATAAGCTAGACCAATTATAATGCTTACAGTTTTCAATGCATTAATTTATTGACTATCAATCTGAATATGTTTATAGCACACCACAAAACTTTGCCTCATTTATATTTTATTCAAAAAATTATATGAAGATACATGTCTTAATAAATCTATAGTTCACATAAATCTTAGACAGAATAAATGTATTAAATAATAAAATTCATTAAAATTATATCTAATAAAGAAAATCTACTGGATATAATACCAAAGAGAAATTAAAAGCCTTTATTTATAATACAAATCAATGGTAACATCTCAGAAAATAAAAAGAAGGCCCATAGAATGGAAGAAAATATTTGTAAATCAAGTATTTGATAAATAACTCAATAATAAGTAGACAAACATACAAAATTAAAATTGGCAAAGACTCTGTACAGACAATTTTTTTGAGACAGGGTCTTGCTGTGTAGTCAGGATGGCCTGGAACTTGCTATGTAGCCCAGGCTGGCCTTGAACTTGCTTTGATTTTCCTGCTTAGCCTCTTGAGTGCTGGGATTATAAGCATGTACCATCATGCCTGGCTATGTACAGACATTTTTCTAGGGAAGATAAACAAATGGCCAAAAGCACATGAAGAAATGCTCAGCATCTTTAATTATTTGGGAAATGCAAATCAAAAACCACAATGAGGTGCCATTCTACAGTACTAGGATTATAATTAAGAAGATAGATAATAAAAAGAACTGACCAGGATCTAGTGAGGCTGGATCCCTCATTCTCTTTTGGCATGGATATAAAATGATGCAGCCACTTTGGTAAAGAATCTGACATTTCCTCAAAAGTTTTAACAAAAGTTTTAACTCTAATAACAGCTAATTTCTTCTCTTTACTAATTATCCAGGAACTCTGCACCAAGGTAAATACCCAAAGGAAAACATGTCCATATAAGAACATGATAATGTTTGAAACATTATCAAAAAATAGCCCCAAAGTAGAAATAATCCATATGTCCATCAGCTGATGATGGATGAATAAAATGTGATCTATCCTTACATTGGAATATGATTTTTCAATGAAAGAGAATGAGGTACTGAGGCATGCAACAATGTGAATAAACCTTGGAAACATTATGCTAAGTCAAAGAAATCAGGCATAAAAAAATCCATGTGTGGTGTAATTCCTGAACATGAGATTTCCAGAAAAGGAAAATCTACAGAAACAGACTAGCATGGCTGGAGTTTTGTGAGAAATGCATGCATGTGAGAAATGCCACAGCATGTGAGAAACCCTTGAAAAAGAAGTTTCTTTTTCAGGTAATGAAAATGTTCTAAACTTAGTTGCAGTGATGATTGCATAACTCTGTGAATATACTAAACACCAATAAATTTTACATTTGAAATGGATGTATTATCTAGTATGTAAATCATATCTCAATAGTTGTTACAAAAAACAACTATGTAAAGTATATGAATTGATGCAGATAAAATGTACTCAAAGACACAAATTGACAAGATTCACTCAAGAAGAAATAACCTGAATATCCCCATATTTATTAAAGAAATTATATTTATAATTAAAAACTCTCCCACAAAGAAAAGACCAGGCCCAGATAGAGTCAATGGTGAATTCAACCAAACATTTGACAAAGAAACACCAATTCTACACAGACTTTTCTAGAAAGAAGGCAAAAGAACACTCCTTAATCTATTTATGAACTCAGTATTTCTCTGATAACAAATCTAGACAGTATGAGAGAAAACTGTACACCATTATCTTTTATATATAAACAGAATTTATTTATTTATTTATTTTAATTAACTTTTTTTTTTGTTTTAATTAACTAACTAATTTGAGGTACCGGGGCCTGATCCCAGGGCTTGATGCATGCTTTGCTAGTGCTCTGCCACTGAGCTGCACCCCCACCCACTTTTTTTATTTTTTAAACTGAGACAGGGTCTCACTAAATGATGCCTCTGGCCTTGAACCTGCAATCCTCTTGCCTCCATCTCCTGAGTTGCTGGGATTACAGGTGTGTGCCACTGTGCCCAGCTAGACACAAAAATTCTTATTAGCAAATTAACTTGAGCAAAGGGAGTAGGACCTGGCGAGTCATTCCCGAAACAACTAGCCATTGAAAACCCTATGGATAGCAAAGAAACACTGTCAGATACAGTGCCGGAAAATGAGGCCCCCAGGTTGGAAGGCACTCAAAAGACTACTGGGGAAGAGTTGCCTCCTCCAAGTAGAGTCTACCCTGATGACGGAAATGGAGTAAAACCCCAGGATGCTTAACTTGCTGATGTGACACCACTCAAAATGAGGAGAAAAAACTGTAAACATCCATTAATAATTGGAACATGGAATGTACATTGTATGAATCTAGGCAAATTAGAAATTGTTAAAAGAGAAACGGAGTGCATAAACATTGACATTCTAGGCATCAGTGAGCTAAAATGGATGGGCATAGGCCATTTTGAGTCAGACAATCATATGGTCTACTATGCTGGGAATGATAAACTCAAGAGAAATAGGGTTGCATTCATCATCAAAAAAGACATTTCAAGATCTGTCATGAAATACTATGTTGTCAGTGATAGAATAATATCCATACGCCTACAAGGAAGGCCAGTTAATATGACTATTATTCAAATTTATGCACCCACCACTAAGGTCACAAATGAAGAAAGGGAAGACTTCTATCAGCTTCTGCAATCTGAAATAGATCAAACATGCAATCAAGACATACTGATAATCACTGGTGACTGGAATGCAAAGGTTGGAAACAAAGAAGAAGGT
>VMDO01006615.1:0-98597 GCA_007922755.1 Pedetes capensis
GTCAGAATAGAACATATATATCCTATTTGAACTAAACTGCAAAGTATTGAAGAATTAAATCAAAGAACTAAATGGAGAGATATTCCATGTTCATGGATAGGAAGAGTAAACATTATCAAGTATCAGTTATTCCCATTATGATCTATAGATCTGATGCAATCTCAAGCAAAATCTCAGCAATCTACTTTGTGGAGATTGAAAAACTAATTCTAAAGTTTAGATGGAAAGGTAAAAGATCCAACATAGCTCATATGATATTGAAGAAGAGCAAAGCTGGAGGACTGACACTACCTGACATCAAGACTTACTATACTACCACAGTAATGAAGACAGTGCAGTATGTGTGAAAGAATAGATAAGTAGAACAATAGAACAGAATAGACAGCCCAGAAATAGACCGTATGAACCCACAACTGATTTTCAACAATTTAGCAAAGATGACACAATGGAGAAAAGATATTGCTCCCAACAAATGGTGCTTCAATAAGTGGAAGAACTGTACGTTCACATGCAAAAAAGTGAATCAGACACAGACCTTATATAACAACTCAAAATATAGAACTAAATTGAAAATTGAAAAGGACAAAACTCTTAATAGATAACATAAGAGAAAATTGGCATGACTTTATGTATGACAATGACTTTTTAGACATGATACCACAAGAAGGATCAAAGGAATAATTAATAAACTGTACTTTAGTGAAATTTGAAATTTTCTGGTCTGCAAAAGGCAATGACAAGAGAGCAAAGAGACAAGACACAAACTGGGAAAAATAATTGCAAAAGACATATTGGCTAAAGGACTTTTATTTAAAACATACAAAGAATGCATAAAATTCAACAATAAAAAATAACACAATTTTAAAATGGACTTATATTTTGAGGATGTTGTTAAGCAGAAGAGCATGTGCTTAGTATGTATAAGGCCCTGTACTTGAGCTCCATCACCAAACACATACACATATATAAAAGCCAAAGATCTTAATAGACACTTTGCTGAAGAAAATATATAAATGGTAAACAAGCATAGAAACAAGGTTCCATGTCATCTGTCATCAGGGAAACATAAATTGAAACAATAATGAAATGTTACTATGCATTTATTAGATGGCCCAAATCCAAAACTTTGACATCAAATAGGGAAGATGTGAAGCACCAGGAACTCTATTCATTGCTGGTACATATGTAAAAGGTGGCAACCAATATGAGCGACAAGCAGTTTCTTCAAAAGCTAAACATAATCTTGCCATACAGTCCAGCCAACATGTTTCTCAGTATTTACTCAAAGAGTTGAAAACTTATGTCAGCATTAAAATGCATACAGATGTTTATAGCAGCTTTATTTATAACTGCCAAAACATGGAAGCAACCAAGATGTCCTTCAGTAGGTTAATGGATAAGCAAATTGTAGAAAATGGGAAACTATTCAGCACTAAAAAGAAATCAACCAACAAGCTATGAAAAAACAGGGAAGAAAATTAATTGTAAATGACTAAGTAAAGGAATCCAGTTTAAAATGTTTACAGACTCAACAATTCCACCTATATGATATTATAGAAAAGGTAAAATCAGTGGTTTCTGGGGACTGGGGAAAAGAGGAGGGATGAAGAAGCAAGCATTAGATTCTTGTTGTTGTTGCTGTTAGGTGCCATCGAGTCGGCGTCCAACTCATAGTGACCCTATGAACAACAGGAGAAGCAGTATTGTTAACGCTTCTCTGATATTCATAGGGTTTTCAATGGCTGATTGTTTTTTGGGAGTGAGTTGCTAGGTCCTTCACCCAAGCCTACAGCACCTGGTGTTCCCAGGGGGTCTCCCATCCAAGCATTAATCAGGCTTGATCCTGCTTAGTTTCCAAGATCTGATGGTTCAAATGTCCCAATGGTATAATTGCAGTCTGCAGATTCTTAGGGCAGTGAAAATACTCTTTATGATACTGTGCTGGTAAATAAATGTCATTACATATTTGTCCAAACCCATAGAATGTACAATACCAAAACTAAACCGTAACTATGGATTTTTAGTGATAATGACATGTCATTATAGTTTCATCAACTTTTTAACCAATATATCCTTGTAGGGCAAGATGCTGATGGTAGAGCAGACGATGCATGTCTGAAAGCAAAGGGTATATGGAAAATCTCTCTGCCTTCCTCTCAAGTTCTTGTGAACCTAAAAGTGCTCTGAAAAAAATTCATATATATATATATATATATATATATATATATATATATATATATGCACACGCACACACGTTGTTGTTGTTAGGTGCCATTGAGTTGAGTCTGACTCACAGGGACCCTATACACAATAGAATGAAATACTCCCAACACTGTGCCATGTCCAGCACTATTATCAATGTTTCTTTGCTATTCATAGGGTTTTCAAAGGTGGATTATTTTGGGAGTGGATTGTCACGTCCTGCAGCACCTGGTATTCCCCGGGAGGTCTTCCATCCAAGGATTAACCAGGTTGACCTTGCTTGGCCTCCGAAATCAGGCATGATCAGATGCCATGATGCTATGGCCGCAGACATATATACACATAATTTATCTACCTACCTATCTATCTATCTATCTATCTATCTATCTATCTATCTATCTATCTATCTATAGATTGTTGTTGTTGTTGTTAGGTGCCGTCGAGTCATAGAGACCCTCTGTACAACAGGGGAAACACTATTGTCAGTGCTTCTCTGCTGTTCATAGGGTTTTCAATGGCAGATTGATTTTTGGGAGGGGGTTCCCAGGTCCTTCTCCCAAGCCTACAGCTTCTGGTGTTCCCAGGCGGTCTCCCATCCAGGTACTAACCAGGCCCGACCCTGCTTAGCTTCCGAGATCTGATGGGATTGGACACCACAGGGCTACGGCTGCAGTCCTATCTATAGATATAGATATAGATATAGATATATACACAAATATGTATATGTTGTTGTTGTTGTTAGGTGCTGTCGAGTTGTCATCCGACTCAGCGATCCTCATAGGGTTTTCACTGGCTGACTCAAATATGTATATATGCATGTATAATTAGAACTCAAATTTGTGAATTTTATAGTTAAAATCCAACAATGTACTTATTGCCTGAATTAAGAATATACTAATGCTATGCATTATATATATTTATTAATGTATATAATACATACACATATCATGCAAGTAAAACATCCTTAATAATACATGAAAATATAATTATTTTGTGAAGTCCTGAGCCAAACAAATTGGTAATTTTTTTAATGGAAGAATAAGCTTATCCTCATCAAGTCCACCATTTGCTAAATCCTTTCCTAAATGGTAGGAAATGCTCTCACCGTCTCAATGATACCATCCACGCCATTGAGTTGTTCACTGGACATCAAGGTCTGATTAAAGTCTTCTTTTCTGCTGCTGTTCTGTGACATTCCTTCAGACTGAATATTGCAATGCTAAAAATTTGGGAGAGGAATGCCAAAAATATCACAATAAGGTAGAGTTTAAAAATAACTTCAATCTACCCAAGAAATTATTAGCAGATGCCAGAATGAGACAGAAAAGTACTTTTCACTTAATGTGAGAAGAGTATAAACTTCTACATGTTTTATTTTTCTATAGGCCTATGAGGATGAGGATGTACAGTGGATGCTCTGAGTCATCACTGAGCTACAGAACTTATGGATTGATAACTGGAGTTCCTTTCTTGAACTCTCGAAAATTCTAATAGACCCCAAGAAACAATGGCAACAATTGAACATGTTTGATCCTGGTCAAAGCATTTATTTTATGAGTTTGTTTCTTACCCAGAAGGCACTTTATCTAAAATATTATTCTATTTAAATAAATAATCCAATTACTTTCCATCCTGCCTGCCAAGCACTGTAACAAGCAAAAAATTAGCATGCTCAGTGTTCCATATATCTTAGTGTCAGTTCAGGAGTCAATTTAGGTTTATGGAAAATTCAACATTTGACATTTTTATTCTCTCTTCTTTCTTCATTTTGCATGTGAATTTATGCAAATGACCTATGTGTGATTTTTACCCAGCCAGATGCTGGGAATCTAAGATCTAAGGTAGAGTAAGAAAAAGAAAAAATATGTAAAAGAGGAAAGAGCATGTGAATATGTAGCTGCAGCCAACGCATACTTTGCAAACTGGCTTATAATAGTTGACACTTTTTAAACATTTGCAATGTAACATATTTTTAAAATAAACACATATACACCCCTACCACCATTATCAGTGTCACACTTCATACATTTGTCTTTACAGAGAAATTACTAAAAAGAAAAAAGTGCTAATACTATAAGAAGTATTCATTTTTCTTAATTATTCAGACACTTCATTAACGTGCTGCTTGAAAAATAGAAAAGAGAGTCTGCCAAGAAACTCTTTCTTCCCTCCATTCAAGTAACTAGAATTAGGAGTGAAATGATAAGAATAATTAAGAAAAATGGCCATGTGCCATATCTCTAGGAGCAAAACTGCAGCTGTGTGCACACACACAACTGAGGCTCCAAGAAAAGATAATGGAGATAAAAATTAAATCTTTGAACCATGTCGCAAATCCTTATTTTGGAGTAGCTTTGTTACTCTATCTTAGAACTTAATGGTCACTAGAAAACACATTTTGATCATTTATTTTCTGCAGATGTGAAAATAGACCACATGTTAAAATGGTAATCTTAATGTTTTTGATATCTTTACCATTAAAAACCTATAAACACCTTGTTATTTAAAGAAAAAGTCATTCTTTAGTGCAGAAGAAGCTAATTTGGAGCAAATAGCTCTGCAGCCCATATTATGGAGTGAAGACATATCTGAGCTCCTCTCAACTCTTGCTGTTCTGTTATAGACTGAGACTTTCCTTTAAGTGATAACTACATTAAGACTGCAATGAAAAAGTGATTTGATTCCTGAAACCTAACCTGACTTGCATTGTTTTTGTGGTTATATTGTTTCCATTCACGATTATATTTGTGATTTTATGTAGATGATTTGGACACCAATATGCTACTCTTAATAGTTTCAAACATGCTCTTTTAGATCAAAGCAGACTGACACTATCAAGACCAGAATATTTCCATCACTTTAATTGTGTCATTTCATAAACAAATCTCACTAATGATCACAACCATCATTAAGCATTTTGTTTCTATACATGTGGACCCCATGAGATTCAGGAATGAAGATATTAAATTGGTCATCAAGGAAAAACAACTTGATGAAATAGGTCAAGATGTTTTCCTAATGCCAAGCCATAAGGCTAGAATGGAAATGGGAAAGGAAATATGAAAGAAAATTAAATTACTCTTTTCCATCATGAAAATCTGACTATTTTAAAGTAAACTCCTCTAAAACACACCATATATATATATAATATATATTATATATATTATATATATTATATATATTATATATGTATATATACATACATGTATATATGGATACATATTATATATGTATATATTATATATGTATATATATTATATATGTATATATATATATATATATAAGTTAGAGAGAGATGTATATCTATAGATAGATAGATAGATAGATAGATCTGAGAAAAGCAGTGTGGTTTAATGGACAAGGTCCCCATTAGGTTACAAGCCCCACTACTGCTGTTGGTTGGCTGTGTGGCCTCAGGAAAATCACTTAAACTTTCTGAGTCTCAGGGTCCTCTTTTGTAAGGTAGAAATGTATGTACCCTGCCTAACTTATGGAGTTACTGGGTCTATAATGAGAAAATATATCTGAAAATACTCTGGAATATACAATACTATAAAAAGAAAAGTGATTATCACAACCAAAATTTCATAAATGAGTAGACTAAATGAATGGCAGTACCTTTATTGTGCCACTTATTTCTTAAGGGTAATCTCAATACTATTTTTTTGTTTCTCTCACTTTTTCCACCTCCATCTCTACTCTCCCTTCCCATTTCAATCTCTGGGCATTTATTTTAATTCTCAGTGTCAGATCCATTACTACTAAAGGTTCAATTTCTTTTGTAGTATGAAAATTAGAAAGGTACTGCCTGGGGCTCAAAAATCTTTTTTTATTAAAAAGAGAGTTTTAGTTGCACGCTATTTGTTGTAATGGGATTTGACCTGTATATCAATTAACTGTGCAATGAATTTATATTATAAAAGCATTTGCAGAAATGAATTGTTGCTGTGGGTGATAGCCATATCATAGAATTGGATGTATAGGGAAAAAATTGATTCAGATCACCAGAGCTTGTTTTCATACCCTTGAAAGGAGATTGAAATAACTCCTTAATTCCTTATGGTACTTTTAAAACCAATCATGATAACTTGAATCAACCAATATATAAGTTACAAAAATAATTTTGCTACAGATATAGAGACAGGCTATGACTAATGATTTTTAGCAGGAGATTTTAGGAGAGAAAGTTTTCTTCATGGCTGCACGTGATTGGCACTTGCTAGGGGATCTTTTCAGAAATAGTACACAGAGCTAAATTCTGCTCCATGTGCCTAAAATTAGGAGCAAGCACTTTCTAGATAAGTTGGTATATTGGAGGCTTAACAAAGAAATCTGTTCATGGTCAAATTCTCACAGACACTGCCTAAAGCATTTTGTCAACGAAGGTACCAAAATATTTTATAAATGCAGTTCATCTGTAACATAGTCTTGTAACTCGAACCATGAGGTGAAAGTTAGAGTCTGATGACTTGTACACAAGCATTAACAACAACAAATGACTGAACCTAGACTAAAGCCTGCTAATTAATTGTCCATGTAGGAAGCAGTTCAACTTAAAAAATCTCTATATAAAAAATAAGGGCTCATATTGCAAGCTATGTTTTATTTTGTAGGTCAGCGTGTTCTAATGCACATAGGTCCACTTGTGCCCATGGTAATTTTTGCAGCTTCTTTTTAACATTAATTTCAGGGCTCTAGAATAACATTTCTACATCACTAACACTACCCAGAGGACCCCTCAAAAGTGAATCTCTTATTATCCACTTAGTATTTTAAATAGTCCCACAAGTTTTAACGTATTTACATAAGAGAATGCAGACGAAGGGTTTGCTTATCTTTTGCTGCTCCTAAAACTGTCATTTTATAGTATGTCAGGTTATTGATCCCTGCTCATTTTCAGCACAGCATCAGAATTTACTGAAGCTGTAAGGGTTAAAATCAAATTTCCACACACATGGAAACTTCAGCATATTGTGGGGAATTGTAGGGAGTCTTAGGAAAAAGACCACTAACAAAAAGTTCATTAATTATGTAATCCTACACCTGATATGAATGTGATGAATCTTTGTAAAGTTTTAAAATTTATTTTGTTTGTTATTTTTTTTAATTTAAGGACAAGTCTAGTTAGCCAGGCACAGTGGTACACACCTGTAATCCCAGCGACTCAGGAGGCAGAGGCAGGAGGATCACAAGCTCCAGACCAGAGGCAGTCTGTGTAAATTAGGGAGACCCTATCTCAAAAAAGTAAGAAAATGGGCTGAGGGTGCATTTCAGTGGTCCAGCACTTGCAAAGCATGCAAGAGTGAGGCCCTGAGTTCAACCCAGTACCAAAAAAAAAAAAAAAAAAAGACACATCTTGTTAAATCACCCAAGCTAACTCTGGTCTCAAATTCACAATCCTCCTGCCTCAGCCTCTCAAATCACTGGGATTATAGGTGCCTGGCAAATATGATGTTTTCATTGCATTGTTGTTTTATGTTTTCTGGGTTTTTGTTTTGTTTTGTTTTGTTTTGACAAATCTTAGAGTCACTTCCTTTTGCTGATCGCAGAATTTTTGATAGTTACGGTCCATCAGAAAAGTATATTTCTGAAATAAATCAGATCATATTGTAAAAGTAGCTTATTGCTGAATATACCAACATTCTACTTTCTAACAGGAAGTACCTGGTTCTCATGATGCATTTCAAGGAGCCATAGTGATGGAACAATGCTAATCAGATATAAAAATATGGCTGGTGAAAACCTGTGAAGGGAGGAAAAAAGGTCATTCAGCTTTTGCCAAGTAAAAATGATACTACTATCACTACTACTACTACTAATGATGATGAAAGAAAAAGGCAAGGAAAACAAATGTACATACCATGATCACTTTGAGTCAAACCCTTTACTCTTAAGTGTTTATTTCCATGGGGGAAAAAATGGGTTATGTGATTTCTGCCATATGGATTATAGAGAAACACAGTAACTGTAAAAGGCACTAGCAGCTGTCATTCTCACTGAATTTCTAATCCAATTAATAGATGTTAATTTTAATATGTCCTAATGGAATGCTGCCAATTAGTTTCAGGCACAACATTGGATATTTCGTTTTTAATATGTTTTACAAAAAGCAAATATGGCAGTAGTAGAGCTCAAATTGTTTCCAACATTGCAATTTCAAGGGAGATTGGCTAGATTTTTCAACATTAACCTGGAGTTCTGAGAGCTCAAACAATAGCATCCTACTGGAAAGCAAAAGTCAGATGATAAAAGACAGGGAATGAGTATAGTCCACTGGTTGTATGTATATTTGCTAAATCTGTAGAATAAAAATATAAAGAGCTAAAGGTTTGGGGAGTTTTAGAAAGGTTATCTAAATATTCATTATTTTCTGCCTCAAAATTCAGATACGAATCTGAAGGCCAGGCTTTTAGAATCAGACACACTCAGGTTCTAATGCTAGTTTTGCCTCTGACCTCTTAGTTTGTTTCCTAGTCTGCAAAATAGGGAGAGTCACACCATCAGTCAACTTGTCAGGCAAAAATCCCAGTCTGCATGACTTGAACAACAGAAAGTGATTTTTCTCCTAGTTCTTCAGGTGAGCAGTCCATTTGGTGGTTCTGGTGAGTACTCTCTCCCTGGCTTGGAGACAGCACCTTCTTGATGTGTCCCCACGTAGCTTTACCTCAGTGCATGTGCTGGGACCACTCTTGGTCTCTTCTTCTTCTTTTAAGGTCACCAATTTCATTGGACTAAGTCCCACCCATGTGTTTTCATTTAACCTTAATTACCAAATGCATCTCCAAATCCTTTCCCATTTGGGGTTTTCACTATTTGAGTCTGGATTGGGTCATCATTCAACCTACTGCCATCACATTGATCTCCAGGGTTTTTATAATTACACTTTCTGCAAAGCAGTAGATTATGTTAGTGTTATTGAGATAATATGCAATGAAAATTCATCCTGAAAATTTGAAATAAGATAAAAATAATATCCAAATCTATTTCATTAAATTGCGTTTTATTTTAAATTGAACTTTTGCTTGGTTGGACATCTCCGAATCAAAACTGTGGGTCAATACATTTTATTAATTTTTTTTTTTTTTTTTTTTTTTTGCCATCCTGGGGGTTGAACCCTGGGCCTCATGCTTGCATGCTTTGCAAGTGCTGGACCACTGAGCTGCATCCCCAGCCTATTTTTTTCACTTTTTTGAGACAGGGTCTCGCTAAATTACACAGACTGCCTCTGGTCCGCAACTTGCAATCCTCCTGCCTTTGCCTCCCGAGTCACTGGGATACAGGCATGTGCCACCACACCTGGCTTATTAAAATATTTTTGATACACACTGGTACTTTTGAGATGAAATGTTACCCAAACTATGTTGTTATAAACCAGAGGGAAAGTAAATAAGGATGGAGGATAAGGGGAAATGAGCATGAGTTTTTAGAAGGCTATTAACCCTTTCATTAATATTTCCTCTCAACTTCTGAGGAGAGAAAAGGAGAAAGGGCAAGAGAATGGTCTTTTAAAAATCAATATTTAATATAGCTACTCTCCTATCTTTGATTTCCTGCCAAAACCAATTTTGAAACAAAAGGTTATAGGTTAAGATATTATTAACATCTGACTCAGAAGATGGCTGGGCTGCAGGGAAATATCAAAAGCCCATGTTGAACATGCTCTTAGAAACAAGAAAAGGAACAGTTAACTCTCTGACCTTACATATCAAAGGAAACACAAGGAGAGAATATTTCCTGTGTGAAATTGAGAAGGAAGTGAGTTCTAGTCAGAGGGACGGTTGGAATATGTAAACTTTTGTTTGGACATGACAAATACTGGCTGGACCAAAATTTTGTTGACTTTCAGAATTAATTTTGAGATTAACTTCCCTAATCAACCTATTACAATCGTAACCTGAGGAAACAATAACTTGAATATATAATAGCTCGTGAAAGAGGTTAAAAATAAAGCAAACATTCATTGACTTGAAATATCTTCTATGGAAAAGATTTATTTCTATAATTAGAAAACAATACTATCCCATTTCAACATATTTCCTCTAATTAGGAAACTGGTTATGCAAACACACAGAGAGAGAAGAGGGGAGAGAGAAAAGAGAAGAGAGGGAAGAAAGAGGGAGAGAGTGAGAGGAGTGTCCAGATTCAAGATTTTCTGTGTAATCAGGTATCAATCTGATGTTCAAGTCCTCAATTATCTGTCTCATTGCCACTTTCCCTTTCTTTTCCTCCGTATCCTATCAAGCTGAACAACTCAGTAGTCCCAATCTGTTGTGTATTTAAAATGAAACAAAACAAAGCAAAAAGTTGGGCTGAGGTTATGGTTCGGTGTTAGAGTGCCTGGTGTGAGGACCTGGGTTTGAGCCCCACCACTGCTAAAGTAAAACAAACTAAGCAACAACAATAAGAAAAAGAAACAGTACTGGAAGTCCTCCTTTACTTCATTCCTCCTTCATTGGAATTATTTGACATAAAGATGAAAGGAAATGTGAAGAGGAAATCATAATGAGGGCCAGGCAACTGATATTCAACACAATCTAGTCTTCTTTAACCAGGGTTGCTGGTCTGAATAAAATGCCCTGTGTGCTTCCAGTTTGACTAATCTGAGAAGCAGTTCTGAAGTGGCTTTAGAGTAAGTGTTCTTTCCAAGTTACAAAAGCTTCTTTTTTTTTGGAAGGTCCTTCTCATACATGTCTGTCCATCAACATCCTACTTGTATTTTCAGGGCACAATCTTAACCAGCATTGCTCTTGTGACCCAATGCGTCCTGTATTATCTTATAACCATATGAGGTGATCACCAATATGGTGAATGTTTAAATTTTTAAAAATCATCACAATAAAGTACACATTGCCTTTCATCCCCCTAAAGATTACCCCTCCCCCTAGCTTGGAACAACTTATCCCATAGTTCTTGACATTTTCTGAAGCAGTTCTGGAAATCCTTTTGTGAGTATCCTTAGTCATCCTCCATCATGAGAAAGCCCCACACACATGGCTTCTGGTACAATTTCTGTCAAATAAAAACACTATCATGTGTCCTCATCCACCTTATACACTCTTCTGGCACCACGCAACTTGTGGTTATTCCACAAAGTCAAAGTGACCATGAAATCTAAACATTTTGAATTGATTCAGGACACCAAGGCAGCCATGACAGCACAGCTAAAGACATGAGAGAGGACTTCCAGAACTGCTTCAGAAAGTGGCAGGAATGGTGGGATGTGTGTTCAAAGCAAGGGGGAGTATTCTGAGGAGGATTAATGGCAATGTATCTTTTACTGTAATAATTTTTAAAATTTAAATGTATACTATCTTTTGATTATGTCTTGCAGCTTTCCTAAAACAAGTCTCTTGAAGTCAGATCCTGGGTCCTATGTATCTATACATCCCTTTCCTCTCCCCACTTATTCTTCATCTCTTCTCCCTCATAGTGTCACAGTATTTTAGCAAGTCTTTGATTAATGTTTATTAAGCAAATGCTTAAATATTTAAATGCCTGAATTTATGACTAAAGAGTAGAATGAAAAAATGAAAGGAATGGAACCTAATGACATCTACAAGGATCTTTTATTTCAGGAAGTCCAAGATCAGATATGTTCTTTGAACTGTGACCCTTGAAGAATTATTACACTGAATTATGGCCCAGTAGAAATTTCACAAACTTTGGATGGGCACATTTGAATACTGACTCTCCCTTTCGTTCATCTTTGGAAACTCTTGACCTTCTGTGAGGCTCAATGTCCATCCATAAAATGAGGGAAAATAATACCCACTCCATTGGGTGATTATGCAGAATCTATGAGAAGGGTGCCAAGTGACCTACATTGTTGGGGCTCAATAAATGTAGTTGCTTCCCTAGGATCAATAAATGTAGTTGCTGTCCTCCCTAGGATCAGCTCTGCAAATTTACTCATGGTTAAACCTTTGGTACCTATGATTAAAGAGGACACTCAGATAGCTTACAATCCCATTCTTAACAATGATTGAATCAAATGATGTTATTTGCACTGCTAAGGACACCATTAAGTCTAATTTCACATTTGTTGTTAAGAGAATTCCTGTCACACCTTCACGGTCTGTATGGGCAACTCACCCATCATGGTCTCCAAGATGCTGCACAATCAGGGATCTTCCTGCCTTATAGGCGATGTGCTTGTCATTCTTCCTCATCATGCCCCTATAACAGCATTCTTCTTCTAGTTCTAGGAAAGCAGCTAAGTACCTCCCTTACTTAGACCTTCATACATAGATTTGTCTCTCTAGAAATCTCTCCCCCAATTTTACTTGATCATCTGCATCTCAGAGCTCAAGTCATTTGTATGGAACTCCTCTAGAAAAATTTTCCTTGTCCCTCAAGTCTAAATTAGCTTTCCTTTTTTACTTTTTCCTCCACAGATTTTCAAAATTTATAATTATATATATAGGATTGTGTGTTTGATGTCATTCATTGTTGTCCCCTGGCAATTCTAAATAGTATAAGCATAAGAATTATAACTGTCTGCTCATAATTAAAATCTCTGCTTCTTCCAGAGTGTCTGGCATCTGTGGGCTCTCCACAAATATTTAGTGATTCAGAAAGGCCCTAGATGATTACATCTACTTTCTTGTTGCTCTGTGTACGTTTGAATGAATATCTCTTTGGAATATTCTCATAACTTAATTTTATTGCAACTTTTACTAAGGGAAACTAATGTTCTGTTCCTATGAAAGGTGTTGTTTTGTTTTGTATTGTTTTCAGCACTGGGGATTTGAACCCCGGACTTTGAACGTGCTAAGCACAAAGTCTACTACTGAGCTACATCTCTATCCTTTTTTATTTATTTATTTATTTATTTTAATTTGGAGACAGGATCTCACTTTAGGCTCCTGAGCAGCTGGAATTACAGACATGCACCACTGACCCCAGCTTCTTATGAAAGTTTTAGCATTTCATTGTGACATCATAGCCATTACTTGCTATTTTGAGGATTTGTAGAATTTTTGATGGCATGCTACTAATGCAATTCATTTTTGGAACAGAGGAAGATATGAATTCCAAAAATCAAGAAGTCAAATCTGTTTCCACATTTTGCTGTGTAATTAATCAAATTGCATGTCCTTTCTTAGGAAAAACAAATAATTTATTTGGTATTGTCTTAATGTTTTCAGGAATAAATGTATGCCAAGTAGATTGTTAGAAATCTAATGCCATAAAAGATCTGATTAACTCAGTAACAAGTTATATTGGGCTTCAGAATATTTGTTTATAAAAACACAACATATTGCATTAATAGAAACTGATAAATATATGATTTAATGGATAAGTCACATCCAAGTGGTAAAAATTTTTACAAAACTGATAATATCCTACTACCAATAAAGTAATTGCCTTTAGAAATTCAGATTTATTATAATCCCAATTACAACTATCCTGTCAGAATAACAAACTTATCTTCTGTTAATATTTTAATGCCAAATCACATTGCCTAGCTATTTTTCTAAATTAAATACTTTCTTAAAAATTCTTTCTACATCAGTTTTAATTAATTAATTAATTACTTGCCGTCCTTACTAGGTCATTGAACCCAGGGCCTCATGCATGCTAGGCAAGTACTCTACCACTGAACTGCACCCAAGCCCCATTTTTATTTTTTATTTTGAGACAGAGTATCACTAAATTGTGCAGGCTGCCTGTAGCCTCAAACTTGCAATCCTCCCATTTCAACCTCCCAAGTATCTGGGATTACAGGCGTGCATCACAGAATGTGGCTAGTTTTATTTTTTTTATTTCATTACTCTCAGCCTACACACCAATTCTCTCCAAAGTATACAAGCAGGAACAACATCTCCTAGGATTTTCTTTATTTATTTATGTATTTTTATTAACAATTTCATTTGGTTTTTTGTTACGTAGTAATCCAATATGAAATAGGTCTTACTGCATGCTTGGCCGTGCTTTGAACTCTTTAAGAACTATACTTATTGCTCTTTTTCATTTCATTTCCCCCAGAAATAAAATATTATTTATCATGAAGAGTTGTCATTTCAACAAATTACAATGCTTTTCACAAAATGATTATGTCAGGACATTTAGCAATTTAGCTCTGCAACAGATTGTATTTACTTCAACTCACACCATTGGTCTAGAATTAGGATTCCATTTTCTTCTTTCTAAAAATGACAATTATTATTCTTATTGAAAAACTAATATTCATTTCTAAAAACATTATAAGTAAGCATATAGAGGAAAAATTAAGCATAATATCATCAACTGCCCTGTTCAGTTAATCTCTTATTGGCTTCCAATAATATATATACACCAGAAAACGGATAATATTTAAGTGAAGCAAAAATAATGTTCAAAAATCACTTCGATGTGAATACAGATTTGATTTGTATTTTATTTCTTTTTTCTTTTTTTATTGGAAATTCTCAATGTACACCTTAATGTGATTCATTCTGACATGCTCTTCATTGTGACATTTCCATATATGCATTTTGTTGTGCATTATACAGATAAGTTCCCCCTTACCCTCTTGTGCGCTTCCTCCCCTCCTGCCACCCCTCCCACCAAAGACTTCTCTTCCATTTACTTGTCTTTTTATGATAATATCTTTCTATATATCCTTGGGTTCCAGTTCTGTTTAAGATAGAAACTTTTTCTGTAGTGAACTTTCTTTTTACTGTATTTCATTTCTCAGGATTTTGTTCTCTACAAATCTGAATGAAGCTATAAGGATCCTAGGCCCAAGTTTGAAAATCTCAATGTATGTTCTTCAGTATGTTCAATAAAATTTTGGGAAATTTTGTTTTCATGGAAATCAAAAAACTAGGTCAAGATATGCTTTTTGAACCCCTAACAATGTTAGGATTTACTGTCCTCCTTACATGTGGGCTGGTTTCTCTAAGAGGTTTTAAAATACGTGATTTCCATCTACCCTACTCAGCAAGGGCTTTCTATTAGGGTGCAGGGGGAGTATGGTGGCCAGTACCACAGCCTAGGAGTTCACCTACCTTTCTTCAGTCTCTGAAATGAACCCAATGTTTTTGCAGAACACACAGCCTCTGAATATGTGGGAGGTCACTAGCTAAACACAAGCCACTATTCCTTATTTTATGAACTAACACGTCCCTCACCACTGCCTTGCTCCCAGAGCCCTTTGTATGTGCTTGCCCACTGGCAAGGGAGGCTATAGCTAAATTGCCATAAGCTCCAGAGAATCCCCAAAGAAATGGAAAATTGAATACAGATTGAGTATGTTTTAATGGTGCTAATATCAAAGGATAAGTTTAATCTTATGGGAGAGTAGTCAAAAAATAACACAAGAGGCAGGGAGGAATTTCAGATGGGTTGGGAATACCCATTGCAAAAGAATCATTCTTTCTATTTCCCAAGCCCCTGAAGAGTGCTCACATTTATGTTTCGTAAAGGGAAGATGCCTGCAGCCATAGCCCTGTGGTATCCGATCCTGTCAGATCTCTGAAGCTAAGCAGGGTCCGGCCTGGTTAGTACCTGGATGGGAGACCGCCTGGGAACACCAGAAGCTGTAGGCTTGGGAGAAGGACCTGGCAACCCCCTCCCAAAAATCAATCTGCCATTGAAAACCCTATGAACAGCAGAGAAGCACTGACAATAGTGTTTCCCCTGTGGTACAGAGGGTTGCTATGAGTCAGATACCGACTCGATGGCACCTGACAACAACAAAGGGAAGATACTTCTGAAGGGTATTAGAGTTCTCAATAATAATTTTCATTGTTGGTTGTTGCCAATTTTTAAAATAAAGTCAGACTACCAAATTATGAAATAAACTGAAAGCAAAGTTAGCATTTTCTATACCTCACTTAAGCTAAAATATTCCAAGAATATGTGTAAAGTAAGCACAACTTTTATTATAATTGAACATCTCACATTTGAACTTTAGCAGCATGCTTCACACTAAACTAGTTACAGGGACAAAATATGAATCAATTTTAGGATCTTTTTACAATCTTTCTCATGAAGTATATCTGAGGCAAAGAAAATCATGACATTTTCCTAAGTGAATTGGTTCCAGCTAAAGCCCTAAGTACCACCATCATGATATTTCTTCAACCTGAACGGGTGTCTCTTCTCTTCCTTTCTCTATACGAGCAGCTACTTCAAAGGCCAGTACAAAATCACTTACCTCAGACATTCTCCTCAACTAAAAGCTTACCTTACTGATTGTATATTGACTGTGTAGCCTTGATGCACTCTTTGACTTAATTTGTAGAAAATTATTTGGTTCTCAGAATGTTGTTTTGTGCTACTTTCATATAGCTGCATATATTTCATATTCTTTTAACAACACCATCACATCATCTAATATATTACTGGTATATGCTTGCTTAATGAATAAATGCTTGTTTAACTTATTGCTGGTTATAAGAATTTTAATGCTCTCAGAATGTATAATGTTTTATGAATATTATTTATATAGGACTTGAGTTTATTTCATCCTATATAAAGGCAATAGTATTTATTTTTGTCTTGTAGAAGAGGTTATTTCTTCACTTCAGAACCCCCAGTGAAGACAGTCAAGAATTTTTCCCTTCTTTTCTTTCTTTCTCTTTACAAGCCACCTTGGGTTTTAAAAGGACATCTGCCTGTACAAGAATGTCTCTGAGCCATGTGTTTAGTATGAACTTTTCTACATTATGCTGTAAGCAAAACTATCCTAGTCCTCCATTAGCAAGTCACCTGGGATTTACCTACTCAATTTTAGAGAAGAAAAATAAAAAAAGCTTTGACTTTGTCCACTAAGGAAAATTCTTGACCCTAAAGCCTATGTGGTTGTACTGTCTACAGGCAAAACCCAATACGATTATTGAATGCAGAGTACAATAAGTAGGGAGATGAAGTTGGGAAGACTCCACACTGGATTGTCATTCCTGGGAAGAGAATCCTCTAAGCCTTGGCTTCCTTACCTGCAAGAAGGAGCAGGAATTTCTGCAAGGATCCAATAAGGGGAGGATGTAACGCTAAATGCTTGGCTCAATAAATGTGGGCGCTCACCAGAGCCTTGGGAATGTTTTTGTGATTTTTTATTATTAGTTGTGTCCTTAGGTATGTGATTTAGCTTGCTGTGCATCAGTGTACTCATCCTAAAATGGTGATAAAGATGAAAGCTAATATATAGGGCCATCATGAGGATTACACGAGATCATGGTGGTGGAGCAGGCTTGGCAAATCGTCATTGCTCAATAAGTGATAACTGTTACCACCCTACATTATCATTATTACTGTCACCGTCACCTTCCTCCTCATCCTCATCACTATTATCTGCCAACTGTCAGAGAATGGCACAGCTGGTTTATTGGGAGGGTATTCCAGGTGAAGTAAAACATTGTATGGGCAGGAGGCTCAATCTGGGAAAAGAAGGAGCAAAGAAATACTTTAGAACCCAACCAGGATTGGCAGCAGCACTGATGTTAGAGGATTTTTTAAAAATTAATAATTACTAATCTTCTAGTACGTGTATAACTTTAAGACAGTTGTACATTACCTGCCCCTTTGAGGAAACTGACAAATCAAAGATAAAATATAACCCCCTGCTTTAAACAACTCTGGGTAATATGTTTATATTCAGAGAAAAGTTGTAAAATCTGTACCCAGCCTGGAATTTTATACTAACAATCCTTATGTCTTTAATAATATTTCAGTGTGGCTTTCAGAAAAGTACATTTTATGGTACACCAGGAAGGAAACACTGGTTTTCTTTTTGAAAAATGATTTATACACCTGAGGCTTAAGTCTCATGATACCAAGACTTTATAGAAACTGCCACAGTTGTATGGGACATCCACTCCAAGAGAATAAACCTAGATGTAAATGCAGATTTTCTATGGTTGGAAAAAAAGTTAAACAATTAAAATTTGTCCTGAAATGGTGTGCATAATAATGTCACTGCCACAAGGAGGAGAAATGCATGAATTTAAAAAATAGAGATATATTTATACTGACTTACTTGAACCGCATACTAACTTGTACTTTGTTTTCCTTGTTGTTGTTAGGCGCTGTCGAGTCGTGTCCGACTCATAGCAACCCTCATAGAGTTTTCAGGATTGCCTTGGGAGTGGGTTGCCACATCCTTCTCCCATGTTTGCAGTGCTGGGAATCGAACTCTGGACCTCAGAGACTGCAGAGTGGCGCTCTACCAACTGAGCTAAATCCCAGCCTTTGTTTTCCTTAGTCAAGTACAAAAAGCTAGGAAATATCAGTCATCTTGATTTTCAATTCTAACGTCTCAGTTGAATATATTCTTGGAGGAAGCATGGTTACTACTCAATGATTCAATTTCTAGAAGATCCTATTTTAAATGCAGACATAACTGTTATATTGTTCCCACGTCCATTGTGAAATAAAGGAAGAAAATATTGACTTCTCCTTGAGACTCAATCACAGGACTAATTTAAGGAGAAGATTATGACTCAACTATGACTTGAATTACTCAAAAAAAAAGTAATTTACTGGAAACATTCAATGTATGCTTCCCAAAATAATGCCATCTTATGTCATCTTTTTGCAAGGCTGGGGATACAAAACACATATACCTACAAACATACCAGAAGATGATAATATAAGACTCTGGATACACACCGCAGACAGCTGATAAATCCAGTACACAGTGGAAAATGTTACTTGGAATAACTAAAAAGCTAAGGAGAGACTTCAGGAAATTTGGACAGCAAGTGTGAACAGGGAGAGAAACAGCCTATCTTCTGGGAGAATTCCCAGTGCTCATGTTGACCATATGGAAGCCACAGTGTCTTCTTCCAAATACCTCCATTTCATCCTCTCTTGGGTCCAAAAAGACCAATGAGGGGTGGAAGAGGGAGACTGTGCTTATTTCCCAACTTTGTCTCTGGTATTTTTACAAACATTTTTGGTGGAGGGAAGTACGTGTTGCCAAATTCTACAGAATTACCTCATACAAAGTTCTGCACTGCTCAAAACTTGTTAATCAAGATCAGACTTCATATAGTACGTATCAGTCACATCTAGGTTTTAATTTCACTGTTGAGCTTTCCAAATGCAGTTGAATAATTGAAACAAATCTCATGAATTTATTTTATTTTTTAAATTGGCTTGAATTCATGACCAGTTTGGTATAGAATCCCTTCTGAGTTCTAATTTGTCTTTCCCATTTTCAGTTGTGAACCATCCAAGCAATTTCTAACACATAGTAATTAAATGAGATGTGATGAAGTTTTAAAAAACAGGAAGAATTTTTTTCATGTAGAGCCGGGGGCACAGAAAGAAGAGATAGGGGAAAACAGAAAAGAGAGTCAGCATTTATCAGTTGGGAGTAGGTCAGAAATGTTTCAAGACACATGAAGATCATCCTCCTTTCCAGCTTTTTTTCTTCTCTTTAGAGCACTCTTCCTACGCCTGGCTCCTCATTTCTAAGACCTCAGCTTAAATGTCACCTCTCCAGCCAACATTTCTGACAAATCAGAGGAAACTTCCCCCTGCGCATTCCTTTTACTATAATTCATTCCACTTAAGTGTTCACAATTTTAAAGACTTATGTGTTTTCTTGTTTATTGTTATCTAGTAGTTCATTTATTTAGTAGTCACTTCTTTGGATGTTTTCTGAGTTCTTTAACAAAAATATGAGTTTTTAGAGGGCAGGAATTTGTTTCTTTTATTTACTTCCATATTCTCCATATTTGAACAATGCTCGCCATATTTCGTAGGCATTCAAATACATTGTAGTTGAATAAAGAATAACAAGGCTCTGTGCTTCCTCCAGACAAATCTGCCCAAGGTTTCCTACCCCCTCACAGTGTCCTTTATCTATATGGCCTTTGCACTCCTTTCTCCAGATGTAGATCTCACCAGTTGTTCCTGCTACAGCTCAAATGCTATAAAGGTTCCCTCTCCTTCTCCTGGAACTTTGCATCCACATCCTTTCTCCTATAGATTGTTACAGAGTGCAATGGGCAAGAAGAGAGACCTTAAAGTCTTCCCTACTCACTCTCCCCATTGCCAACCTTATGACCCTGGGTGAAAAGATTTAACAGCTCTGTGTTTCAGTTTCTTCATCTAAAAATAGGAAGAAACAGAGAAATAGAAAATCATTGCTGCTGTTGTCAGGACCAAATGGGATAATCCTTGTGGAACAACTGAAAAGGCCTGGAACATAGTGAATTTCGTGGTTATTCTTATTCCCACACCACCAACCATTTAATCAAAATGCTACCTTTTATTTTAAAATTTCAGCTGTGTGGTGTTGTTTTGTATCATTTTATTTTTCTGTTTCTTCTCTCTGGCCACATATTCTCTAGGATGGTAGTATATTTACTAAGCAATTCAAAAAATATTTGTCTGATAGAACTTAGCAAAAGAAAAACTAAACAAAGACTACTAAATAGATGAGTTTTTATCTGTTAACTCAAAAAATTATATTTCCCCTACATTTTTAAAATTCTCATGAAGAAAACTCAGTGCTTAAGCTTCTGTACTTTTGACAGTAAAGTCATCTTAGATTTCTACTTATTCTCAGATACTTTCCACTTTCAAGTGAAAAGACTTCAAACTTGTCACAGTCTTGGTAATTTTCTTCCCCCTGAGGAATATTTTATCACTATTGGCTGAAATACAGCTGAAATATTGTCTAGTATTTGACTTTACCTAAATGGCAATTCACAGATCCATTGGGTCGTTGCCCAGACAACTGAAAATAAGATCAAGAAAAAAATTAAGCTAAATGATACTAATTTCCATCTTACCAATATGTAAGTGAATATGCAGGTGAAATAAATACTAGGTGAAAAAGGAGCAAACTCTACCAGCATGCATTTATTGGATTTAGCAAAGTTCATGTTGTTGGCTTACCCTCTCAATCCTATAGGATTCCAGCATATTGAACCTCTCCAACTGGCAAGTTTATAGTGTTGATGTAATATTGCTTGTCCCTGGACAGCTGAGCTCAGCAACTCTAGTTCCATTTTTCCCTTCCAGAGAATAGCTAAAGAAACATTCGTTAGACACGTGTAACATGTTTACTACATTTCAAGAAGTTTAGTTCACATTTTCCTCTATAGGGCTGTGTCTTGTGTCATGATTTCTATAGATTTTTATTTTGGGGGTCCAGTTGCAAATTTTAGTAAAAAGAACAATATTTACTTAGTTGCTGTGGTACATGTCTGTAATCCCAACTAATTAGGAGGCTGAGTGAGGAGGATCATGAGTTTGAGGCCAGAGGCAGCCTGTGCAATTTAGCAAGACTCTGAATCAAAATAAAAAAATAAGAAAGGGCTGACAGTGTAGCTCAGTGGCACCTAGAAGAATTTCCAAATCATAACTCTAAGGTAGCAAGCCAGGTGCTGTGGTACATGCCTGTAATCCCAGCAACTCGGGAGGCTAAGTTTAAGTTTGAAGTCAGAGGCAACTTGTGCAATTTACTGAGACCTTGTCTTGAAATAAAAAAAAAAAAAAATTTTTTTTTTAAATTTGGGGATGCAGCTCAGTGGTTAAGCACTTGAGTGAGGCCTTGGCTTCAACCTCCAAGTACTGCAAAAAAAGAAAAGGAAAGAAAAAAAAAGAAAAGGAAAGGAAAGAAAAGAAAAGAAAAGGGAAGGGAAGGAAGGGAAGGGAAAGAAAAAAAGAGTAATAAAAATATTCAAAGTAGCACAAACTAGTCTAAATAAAATTCATAGACCTGATGTTCAAGTAAAAGAGCTTTTCCATTTTATATGCATAGCTACTATTCAGATCTTATTCTATTCTATCCTATTCTATTCATTTTCAATATGAGAAGGAAGCTGATGGCTTCTCTTCCTCTTTTTGTCCTCTTCCTCTTTTTTCTCCCTCTCTTTCTTTTTCTTGTGTGGCTGCTATTGGTGGTGGTTCTTCCTCCTCCTCCTCCTCCTCCTCTTCTTCCTCTTCTTCTTCTTCTTCTTCTTCTTCTTCTTCTTCTTCTTCTTCTTCTTCTTCTTTTTCTTCTTCTTCTTCGTCTTTTCTTCTTCTTCTTTGCCTTTAGTCATTGAGCGTACAATTGGCAAACAGTAATTATCTTACAAATCCACTTTTTAAAAATTGAACCATAGTATACACAACTCTGTAATTTTAGTTCCCTGAAAATTCGGCACAGATATCACCCAAAGCCGATGGTTAAAATCTAGCTCATTATTTTTAATACTGGTGAAATATTCTTTTGTATGAATATATCATAAATTTCTAGCCATTCTAACGAATAATCAGGTTATTGTCAGCTTTATTTTCCACCAACATGATGGAAGTTAATATTTTTTCACACCTTTATAGATAGGTATTTTTGTTCTATAGGGTATATTACAAAATACAAGACCAATGGGTCAAAGGTCTAGCTAGCTATCTAGCTATGTTTACATAGCTCTATAGGTAGCTGTCTCTGTATTAACATTTTACTATATAGAGGCAGGATAGCTATTACTACAATGTTTGCTTTATCTATATTTGGTTTCATGAGCTTTCATCTTCTGACAAAAAATTGTTCTTAACACTCAAAAACAAACAAAAAATGCTTTGTTTTATTCAGAAAACTTCAACTTAGAAATGAAACATGTCCCAAATCAAACCTTTTTTCATATTTCAAGCATAATTATATATTTTTAGCAGCCTAATTTCCAATTATTTTCTCTCACATATATGAAAGAATAATATATGGGTTTTATCTTCTGTACAAAGGATCATATTTTTGCCATTTTGCTTGCATTTGTCAACATCAAAGTATTACTAGTGTATATGGCAAAACAAAACATTGCTAATCATATTTTCATTTAGGTCACTTACAAACACTCACTTGTTCCTGAAATTTTATAATAAATCAAATCTATGGATCATTTTCTTTTCTTATTTCCAAATATTACTTGAGATATTGAGCCAGCAAGATTTTTCTTAAATCAGTGTTGTACAATACACATGATAGGCCTGTTTTTTGAAATAAAAGATTTTCTCTACTTTTCCACTCTGAATCAATGGTTTATTGGCTTCTATCTCAAGCAAAGTTGTTTGACTTGTACCAACATAAAATGAGTCTAGTTGATATGTGAATATTTTAATAAGAAGGAAACAACGAAAAACCTTAGAATTAGAGTTTTTCATTGGCTTTCAATATTTATTATTTCATATAATTCTCCAATAATCTATGAAACAACGTGCTTACAGATCAGAAACTGGGATTCAGAGACACTAAGAAGTTACAGTTTCTCAGTCAGTAAAAATGTCCAAATTTTACCCTATTATCTGACTGATTTTTGAGACCTACTCTCTAAAAGCTATAATATTGCCAGTTCCCTATTAATCTGACTGATCGACCATCACCCATTTTTACTCCAACCATTTTTCTTTTCTTGGCTGTAGGTTACATATCAGTCTAAATTAGCAATCAGTTATGATATAATCACAAAGCTAAAGTTACACTGGCTGCAGTATTTCTCCACAACTAGAATGAATCTGGTCTACTGTTGGAGAGAAAGGGGGTTACTTCAGGTCTTGTTGAGCTGACTCTTCTGAGGTTGACATTTGTTCCAGTAGCTCTGATGGTTGGTGGCAGAATTACTTTACATGGAACATTTTCTCTCCTCAGACTTCATCCTACCATTACACAAGATATTTCTACTCTAGTGGGAGAAGGATGTGGCAGTCCAGTCCAGAAAATAATCCCCAAACAATCAGCCATTGAAAACCCTATGAGGGTTGCTATGGGTCGGACCAACTAGACGGCACTTAACAACAACCAACAACGAAGAGAAAAGTGTCTTACAGTTATGCAGTTAAAAAAAATCAATGTTTATGACATGCTAAGTGAAGAAACTATTTTCTCCTCTTTTGTTTCTTTAACTATTACACTTACCCTTTTTTCTTTGAGATTTCCAAAAGGCACAGTGGAAAGTACCTCAAATGTCTCATGCTTAATAAACTGTTCATGGGGAGGAGGGCCATGCTAACATTCCAACCTTCACTGTGTTAAGTTAGAATTATTCTTGAATGATTTGAGCATTGATAATTCTGGAAATTTTTCAACAGTGGAACATTTAAGCAAGATGCACAGCATCTTAAACGGCAACATATTTTCTTCTATGGCCTGTCACGAAATACACAACTTTTGCACCTTGTTATACAAATCTGCAGAGGGTCTTTTTTTTTTTTTTAATCTGTTGCCTCCGAATAGGATGGCTAATTATAACAACTGTGTATATAATTCTTAAATTGGCTAACACTATTTTGTCCTTTCTCGTAATGTTAAGTATTTTTAAAGTATCGGTAAATGTGAAAATAGAGCCTTGCTGTTTTCAAAAGTTAATAAAAGAAGAGGCCTAACTTGGAGAAGATAGACATGAAAATGTGCTGGGAATGTCAATGGCAGGGCTCTTTATAAATGGCAAGAGAACCTTTCTCAGTTCCTCTCCCCCAAGTCTGGGGGATGCGGTGGAAGTTAAAGCAGCACACAGAACCTCTAGTTCCTTGAGCTTCCTCCAGCACCAAGCACAGACCATGCCTAACCAGTAGGCTGGCCGTTAGCCAAGCCCCGAAGCCACTAACCCGGGCACATGAGGGAGATTCAGCACCAGAGAGCTGGGGAATTTGCGGTTGAAGAATGGGAAGCTGGTGAAACCATAGACGCGCTGGGTGCTGGAAAGAAGGGAAGCGGCTAAAACCGAAGATGCTCATCGGGAAGGCTTCTCTCCCTCCGAGGTTCAGACTAGCGCAGATTTTGCAAAGATCTCGGATGCCAGGCGAAAGGCATTGCCACACTGACACGCACGCAGAGTAACCCGCGCGCACCCACACCCCCAAATTGAGAAAGGAGGACAATATGCAACCTCCTTGCCCCTTGACTCCCCTATCTGGGGGTATTTTCTGCTAAGCACACAGTGCTTCTCTCTCTCTCTCTCTCTCTCTCTCTCTCTCTCTCTCTCTCTCTCTCTCTCCCTCTCTCCCTCTCTCCCTCTCTCCCTCTCCTTCTCTGTCTCCACATTCCAAGTTTCCAAACCCGGGACTTTGTGAAGCTTCGCTGTGCTTACCTCTGCAACCTAGCCGGGATTGCCCTGGGACCCAGCGGTAGCACTGCTGTGCCCTTGATAACACACAGGCATCTAGTGCGCCTTCCAGGCTCCCAGAGAAGACAAAGAGGGATCCGAATTCGAGTAAAGAAAAGACGGGTTGCGGGGAGATGGGCTCCAGGGCTGCCTGCAAGTGCCAAGAGGAGCAACACCCAGGGATCCCGTGCGCCCTCCCTTTCCCGGGGTCCCCTCACCATTTGTAGCCTCTGCCACGCTTGTACTTGAGGGTGAGCACAGTCTCCAGGAAGAGCAAGAGGTTGAGCAGAGCAAGCAGCCAGTACCGAGGCTCGTTCTTCACCGCGGTCACTCGCCAGACCCCGATCAGCGAGTGCAGCACGAACAGCAGCCGGGTGACCAGGGCGTTGAGGAGGACCAGTCCCTCCATGCCTGCGCGCGCGCCTTGCCCGCTGCCGCTCGCCCGCGCCCTGGACCCTGCCCAGAGGTCGCGAAGTCTGCCCTAGGGCAGGAACTAGACGGCACGGGACCGGCTGCCCCTGTGGTCCCTCCTTTGCCTCCCGCGCGCCCGACGCCGGTAGGACAGGGGAGTGCGACTCGCCCCTCCTCCCAAACTTCCTGAGAACTCTAAGAGTGGATAATCCAAGCCCAGCCTTTCTAGACTGCTGGGCTTTTCGGGGAGACTGGGGCTGTGCAGCCCAGGCTCCTGGGCGTTAGTCTCCAGCGCTGTCCATTCCCCTCCCGATCCTGGGGGCCAGTCAACATCCCAGTCCTCTCTCTCCAGCCTCGGGTAGTCCTGTGGTCCACAAGAACCTCCCCACTCTGAAGAGCTAGAGGTGGGCTGAAGGGAAGGGGAGGTGGATTGAAGGTCAAGGGGCTGCATAGGCAGAACAGCCAAGGCAGAGCACCTCCTCCTTATTTCTCTACCAGTGATCTTTAATTCACTCCCACGTCTCCCAGGAACAGGCTCTCCTGGTGATTCCAAGCTGAGGCGCAGGAGAGTCAAAGAATTCGCTGTCCATGCAGTTTTAGAAATGCAGTTCCTGCCCAGTTTGAAGAATTGAAACATCCCAGGACCAGAGAAAGTCAGACAAACTGGCCTTTCAAGGGGCTTCTTGAATCAGATTCAGCGGATGGGTAGTCCTGGTGTCACTTAAAGATGCTCTTTAGTATGTCACCCTCCACGTTACTCCACTAGTATCACTATTTTTCCCTTGGAGGACTGGAGGATATCAACATAAGAAGGCAGAGGGGAAAATGAACGAGGAGACAGAAGATAATGCTAAGAATGAGATTAGAAAGTGAAAATCATGGATTAAGGATTTGAACTCTTGAGGTCAATGACCCATGAGTTAAACCCTGGTCTTTTCAGCACCTGAGGCAAAGAGCAAAATGAAGACAAAGTTTCCCAAAGCACCTTCATGATCTTTGTTTCCTTGCTTGGGGTCCTACTAGCTGTACTACTGTTGAAATAAGATTTTTCTTTAAAAAAGTCAAACTTTTACTGAAATATATTTATTTTAAAATAAACTTTAGAGTGCTTGTCGATGGAAAGCCAATATAGTTGGATATAGATGGAAGATAATTGCAAAAATAATTAAAGTAATTGAATGAACTAAATTATTAAAATCTCACTGGATTTTAATTAGTATTGCCTCCAAAGCTCTGGGTCTCAGATTCCCTCTTTGTTAAAAAGAAAGTTGGGTTTTTAGTTTTGTTTTGTAGTACTGGGGGAGGGGTGGAGGGAGTTTGAATCCTGGGCCTCATGCATGTTTTGCATGTGTTCTACCACTAAGTTGTTCCCCCCTCCTATTTTTTTATTTTATTTTGAGACAGGGTCTCACTAAATTATGCAGGCTGCCTCTGACCTTGAGGTTGCCATCCTCCTGCCTCCACCTCTCAAGTTACTGGGAATATGGTCACATGGCACTGATCCCAGCTTAAAAAGAAAATTTTTAAAAATGATAGTCATTTATTATCAAGCAGAAATGCTCTTCTGTCCACATTTGTAATAATGGAAGAAACATGTAAAGGGAATAACTTTCATGCTTAAAGTCACTCGATTTAAAACTATTGCACACCTTTCTTAAAATCAAGTTGACAAACCCTGAGTTATATGATTGTTTCCATTAGATGGAAAAGAAATCCAGTTACTAAGAAATTATGCTCAGTACTGAGATCTGGTAGATTTTATTTATTTACTTTTCCAGTGGGTCTGCATTCCCCCAAAACATTTTCCAGAAAAACCACCCATAATTTCCTTGGCCTACTTATTATAGTGCATGTGTTACCAGTTATTATAGTGCCACTGAGGCTGATGGCACAGTGAGCCCACACTACTCAGGGAAGCAGATAAGTGGAGATTGGTAGACAATGTAGTAAACACAGTAGTGTTCTGTTCAGGTCAGAGTCCCAGCAGCCACCAACTGGCTGCCTGGGATGGCTGGCTCAATCATTTAGTACTGCTGTGGTATTAATACTCTAGTTTTCTCATCTGTTAATTGGGTACTGTGTTAGGCAGCTTGTGCATCACTGTGGCAAAACAGCTGACAGAAACAAATTTATGGGAGGAATGATTTATTGGGGTTCATGGTTCAGGATATTTCAGGGCATAGAGGCAAAACTGGCATGGCAGACAGACAGCAGGCAGCAGGGCTGTGGTGGACAACGTCATGTCATGGTGGATCAGGAGCAGAGATTGCTTACTGGAATTAGAGGTCAAGGTAAAACCTCTGAAGGCCCATCCCCGAGGGATCGACCTCCACAAAGCTAGATCCACCTCCCAAAGTTCCACAGCCTCTCAGGATAGCCCCCCACCCCCCACAGGGGAGAAAGCATTCAAACACATGATCATTGGGGTACATTTTAAATTCAAACTATAAGAGATACTAAGCTTATCTACTCCTAGGGTTATGGGGTGATCACATGGGTTAATTCATACAAAAAGCCTGACAGGCAATATTATCGCTCAGCCTAAGAAAGTTGCTATTCTTTGATGATCTGAGATAAGGAAAAATAAAGATGGAGCAGATGAGCATGGCATTCCTGAAGCCTCTCAAACTCTCTAGCTGAACGACTCCAGGAAGATGTCTAGAACTGAATAGACTGAATTCACTACTTTTTTTTAGAAAGGGAGACATGCTCCATGGGAAACCCTGGAATATCTCAGTAATAAAGTATTAGAAAGGCTAAAAATGTTAGAAATGTCTTCCTAGAAGGCATTTTGAGCCTGCATTAGGTGACCTTAGGGCTTACAGCCAGTGGGACTTTTCTTAGGATTGCATGCAATCAAGAAGCAGAGTTAATTTTATTGGGTAGATCTAATTTAGGTAAGGGAATGTTTGGTCACTTTTGTGGCTTATATGTTATTCATGGTTTGACTGTGTACACACACGATCGTGAAGAAGTCCTTTTTTTGCCTTCATCTATCATAGTCACAGAGTTGACCTTCCCTGATGCTCTGTGAAATTTTTATGTTCAAGAGAAAGATACCAAAGCCTGGTTGATCGTTCCAGACCAGACTGCTGTCAGGGTTCGCTTTGCTCTTTCTCATGTCTACCAGGAAATGGTCTCTAGGAAAAAGGATTTTAAAAAGGTGGTGGAATCAATCCAACATCTTTGAAACATCTTTGTTGTACTCTATTTTGAAGGTTTATATTCAGTGTAGAGTCTGTTGTCTCAGGATCTGAAAAACAAGACTACCATTAAAGAGAATTTAAGGGTTATTTCTATTTAATTTTCTTCTAAGTCAATTTCAAAAGATTAGAAAGTTTTAGAAATACCATGAGACCTCCAATCTAATAGTCTGATAATGTCTTAAAAAGAACAGCAACAACAAAACTTAAGCAATAAACAGTCTTATTGTTGTTAGGTGCCTTTCTTTGAGTCCTGTCTGACTCATAGTGACCTTCATAGGGTTTCCAATGGCTGATTGTTTCAGTATTGCTTCAGGAATGGACTGACACATTCTGCTTCCATTTTTGTGATGCTGGGGATAGAACCCAGGTCCTTAGAAAGTGCAGAGTGTCACTCTACCAAATGATCTAAACCCCAGCCTCCCCGCTAAAAAAGTCTACACGTCTGTAAAAAGTAATCTCAGCTGCATGCACACAATTCTTTCTTATGGTACATGCTGGGGGTTATGCTAAAGCAGACCTGCCTCATCCCCCTGGTTGGGGGGCAACAATTACCCAGCCTCTCCTCTCTTCCAAATGCAAGGTGAATTTCATTCATTGCCTGGCACCTCTTTTAAATAGAGTGATTTTGGTTACAAGAAAGAGACTTTCTCAAGCTAATTCAATGAAAAAGAGTAATTCTTAGAAGGAAATGCAAAACCTAAAAGTGGAGGTGGAATCCATTAGAATCACTAATGAGCAACTAGACATGGAGGCCATTCTGGACTCCAATCGCATCAGAGATCTCACAGATGCAGGTTATGGATATTTGCACAGCAACTTTCTTACATTGTTGGCTTTCAACCAGATTTCTCCAAGTGAGTTCAAATTCCCCATAAAAGGAATTTCATTGGCTTCCTTCAACTCTAGGTTCCAAATGTTATGGTTTGGATCTGGGATGTCCCATAGAGGCTTGTGTGTTGAAGCCCTGAGTTGATGATATTGTTGAAAGGTGATTGCAACATGGAAGCTCTGACATAATTAACAGTTCATGATTGGCTGGAGAATTGGAAGGTGGGGCCTGACTGAAGGAAGTAGCTCACTGGGAATATGCCATCAGAGGATGTATCTTGCCCTCTACCTTTTCCTGTCTTTCCTTCCTGGACACTGAGGTAAACATCTTTGCTCCTTAACACACTGTTTTCACTATGATACTCTCCCTCACTACAAGCCCAGAAACAATGGATCCAGCTGGCCATGGGTCAAAACTCTGAAACAGTGAGCCAGAATAAATCTTTCCTCCCTTAAGTTGTTTATGTCAGTTATTTTTCACAGCAACAACAAACTGACTAACAGAGCAAGTCATATTGTGAGCCACTGTAAAGGCTGCAGTCTAGTCCCTGGTCATCTCTATGCAAAGACCAGTTTAGTGTTGCTTTCTGCATCCTTCAATATGAGATTGTGGACAGAGCAGTTTGAGCATGGGTGGAATGGGGGATATCAGGCATGTTGACTGACACACCCAGTACCATCCAGCTGTGACATGTTCACCAAAGCTGTATGTTGGTCACAGAAGCCAGAGTCTCCTGTTGGTAACCTTGCTTTCTCCCTTAGCTCCATTTGGATCCTATTCAGACATCACTCTTACACATAAATGCATGTGCCTGTGTGTGTTTAACGCAATGTATGGAAATATCAATCACTGTGAGAAGGTCCAAGTCCATTCCCTAGAGGAATTCTTCATAATTAACATCTTCCATCATTACTTTTTTCTGGTGGCTACAATTATACCTTTAAAATGAATTTAATATCCCTCCACTTCTTCATTTATAAAACTCGACTTCTCAGTTGGAAATTTGGGGAATGCACTACTCCTACAATTATTTTCTTTCTTCCTCACTGCACCTCTACTACCCAAATTTTGTTAATTATGTGATCTATAACAACAACATTCTGTTTTATAGCTATAATTATAATCTCTTATCAATTGCTTGATCCTAAAAAATGAAAATCAACACACTAAAATGTATAATTACTAGTAAGTATATTTTTTTCAGACATAATGTCTTCTCTCTGAAGTTTGAAGATATTTTTCCATCATTTTCTGAAATCCATATTTCAGAAATCAGGCTAAGAAGCCTGCTATACGTGTTACTAGTTTCTCATTTTTGCTGTTGTTTTATTCTGTCTTGTTTTAGTAGTGAGGATGGAATCCAGGACCTCGTGCATTCTAGGCAAGGACTCTACCACTAGGGCTACATCCCAGCCCTATAGATAAATATATTTTTAAAGTTAAAAAAATTTTAGAACTTTTTCTTTATCATGGAATGATTATCACTTTACTATGTCTAAATTTTTCATTAATATACTCTCTCTAGCACAATACTTTTGTGTCTTTATTTAGTCTAGTGTAATCCTTTTTATTTTTTTGATAACTTCTTCTCTGTTGCCTCTGTTTTCTCCTTCTGGAATGACTTATATTTTTCATTTTTGTCTTCTTCATCTATGTTCTGGTAGTGTTTTATCTTCCAGATATCTAACTTAATCTTTAGATTATTTTATTAATAAGCTCCATCAGTATTTTTTGTCAACTTACTTTGCAACAAGTCTTAATTATTAATTGATACCTCATTTTTTCATAGTAGCATATTCTTGTTTGGTGGCTACTAATATCTTTTAAAATAGCTTCAACCATATTACGTACAACCTTTTAATTATTTTGTTCTCTTGAATTGTTTGTTTTTACTTTGTGAGCTACTCAGCTTATTCAGTTCCATTCTTCACTCTCAGGGTTTTGTAACCTAGATGATCCTTTCTTTGCATTTATATTTGAGAATCAGGATCTGGGCTAACTACAGGGTATATTCGAAATACATGTTTTGAGCTACTGTTTATCTACTGAATTGGCTGTGGTCCTGGATGCAGGGACAGGAAATATTTGTCAGGTCAACTTCCTTTTGGAGTGCAATGAGGAGATGCAGGCAGGGATGTCTCTGTAAGGAAGATTGTTCTGAGAACAGACGCTTAGTGCATGTGATCCTGCCCTTGGTAGAGCTGCCTTGACTTCTCTCTTGTACCCTATGCCCTAGCTAGGACTGCCATGAAGATCTATATCTTCCCACAACAGTGCTCCAATTATGTATACACTCTAAACAGGAGCTTCATCCTATACCCCTTTCTTTAAAGAACGGCTCTCATATTTTAGTTTGAGGGAAGATACCACTACAGACAACCTCTGAGTAAGGAAATAGAGATGGTCTCCCTCCATTTCTACTACTTTCAATGTAGTTATTTAACAAATAACTTGACCATGGCTGTTCTTTGTACCTGCTGGTTCCTGGGGGCTCTCAGAGAAGGAATTGTGCTGTCTGCCCTCTTAGGCTTTTTTCTTCTGCTCTGATTTCACTCGACTTAATTCTATCTGTATTGTCTTCTTGGAATTCCTCAAAATCCCTGTCCTGCTCCCTTATACATTTTAGCACCATTTTTATTCTATCCTTCTGGGTTTTAAAAATCTCTTCTGTTATTTCAAAGGTGGAGTCTTAGCTCCTAGTTTATAAAATAGAAACAGAAAATTCACAGGTTTTTTTACTGTTCTGAAATGGGTACATTAAGTGAGAGCTATAACTGTAACTGTGTCACATTCTATTTAAAATAGAGGGAAACAAGGCTTTATTAACTATGCTAGCAGTGATAATAAAGATTATTGCTCTTTAAAAAATCAGTAAAGGTCAGTGGTAATTATCAATATTTAGGTACTTTGAAAGCTAGCAAGGAAGAGAAATCTAAAGTGCAGGTAGCTAGATGCACACATGTAATCCCAGCTACTAAGGAGGTTGAGGCTGGAGGTAGCCAATGAAACAGTGAAACCTGTCTCAAACCTTAAAAAGTTAAAGAGGGGCCTTGGAGTTCATCTCAGTGGTAAAGCATCTGCATAACACGCAGGAAACCTAGGTTCAACTGCCCAGTACTGCAAGTAAAAAAATGAATATTAAAAATAAATTATTTAAGTGGTTCAATGGTAGAGTGTTTGCCTGGCATGTACAAGGCCCTGGGTTCCTCCCTAGCACCATAAATAAATAAATAAATACACAAACAAACAAACTGTACATGAAGGATCTGGGTTTAGGTACCTTCTTCAAGCCTCCTTCTTCAAATGCTGGCTCCTTCTTCAAATGTTGGCTCTACTTCTTAAGTGATGTTAACTGTTGGCAAGTCACTTAATTTCTTTGAATTTTGGTTTCTCGTCTATAAAGAAAGAATAATAATTGTACCTTCATGTCTATGGTTAGGATTAAACTGGTTGATATTTCAAAAGTGCTTAGAAAAATGTCTGAGATATAGCAGGCGCTGAACAAATACTTGCTGAATAAGTAAGTAGAGATATAAGTGAGAGCTGAGTGAACACCACCCCAAACAGAAATGTGTTTTCCCCCTCTGGTACCATCACTGAGTCTTCTTCTAAGGCCAACTGCTTATAAATTATGGGCTAAAGAATACAACTAGAAAATTTCATTATTATTATGAGTTCAATGCCTCATTCTATCATGGGACAGATGTCATTGATCAGTAAAAATCCTGTCTCATCTTCTGTGATGATAAGGATAATTAATAATGCTAGTGGTTTTACTATCTTCAGTTGTATAAGACTTATCTTCCAGGATAGCAGAAAAGTTATAATTTTGGCCTCAGAGTCATATGGCTGGGTTTGAATCATGGCTCTTACAGGCACATGTTCATTCATATGTTGAAGTCCTAACCCCCTGTATCTCAGAATGTAATTATACCTGGAGACAAAGTTTTATTGTTGTTACAGTTTTGTACATGCGTATACCATATTTTGATTATATTCATTCCCCTATTAACCTCCCTTACCTCCACATGACCTCTGATTCCCTTTCTCTTCCATAATAGTCCCCCTTCTACTTTCATCTTGTCTTTTTTTTACTCCAGATTCCATATATGAAAGAAAATCTTGGATACTTTTAGTTCTTAGTCTGGCTTATTTTGTTTAACATGATGGTCTCCAGTTCCATCTGTTTTCCTGCAAATGTCATGATTTTGTTCTTCTTTATGGCTGACTAAAACTGTGTATATATACCACATCTTCTTTAATTGTTCCGCTGGTGGCAGATATCTAGGCTGATTCCACAACTTGGTTTTTAAGAAATAGTGTTGCAATAAACATGGGTGTGCAGGTATCCCTGTTGTATGCCAACTTTGATACCTTTGGGTATACATTTAGGAATAGTGGAGCTGGATCATACATTAATTCTTCTTTTAGTTTTTTGAGGAACTTGCATACTGATTTCCATAGTGACTGGATTAATTTATGTTCTTGCTAACATTGTAGAAGTGTTCCTCCTCCCCTCACATCTCACCAGCATTTTAGGGTTTTTGTGTTGTTGTTGTTGCTGCTGCTGCTGCTGCTGCTGTTGTTGTTGTTGTTGTTGTTGTTGTTGTTGTTGTTGTCATCTTAATGGTAGCCATTCTTGCTGCAGTGGGATGGAATCTTAATGTAGTTTTGATTTTCATTTCTCTGATGGTTAAGATGTTGAGCCTTTTAAGGTATTTATTAGGTACTTGTAACTTCTGATTTGTGCACCTATTTATTGATTAGATTTTGTCATCTTTTAGTGTTGAATATTTTTAGTTTTTATATATTCTCTATATTAATACTCCATCAGATGAATAGCTGGAAAAGATTTTATCTCATTCTGTATGCTGTCTTTTTACTCTGGTAATTTTTGCCTTTACTATGCAAGAGCATTTTAATTTGATACAATCCTATTTGTCAATTCTTGCTATTGTTTTCAATAGCCATTGTCTATAGTTAGATGTTGAAGTGCTTCCCTTATGTTTTCCTGTAGTAATTTAAAAGTTTCAAGTCTTATGGTAAGGACTTTGAACTTTTTGAGTTGATTTTTGTACAGGGTAAGAGACAGGGATCTAGCTTCAAACTTCTGCATGTGGAATGTCCAGTTTTTCCAGCACCATTTGTTAAAGAGGCTGTCTTTTTGGAGATAAGGTCTTTAAAAAGTTGATTAAGTTAAAACAAGACCCTGTCTTAGTCCATTTGTGCTTCGACGATGAAGCTTTTGAGATTAGGTAGTTTATAAACAGCAGAAGTTTATCTCACAGTTCTGGAAGCTGGAGAAGTCCAAAGTCAGGGACCAGTACATTATAAATGCTGCATTTTCTGGAGAGGAGGAAAGTAGGTCCTCAAATAGCAGAAGATAGAGTGGCAAAAGGGACAAACTTCCTTGTGAAGCCATTTTAGAAGGTCAGCTAATACCATTGAAGAAAGATGACAGAAGGGCCCTCCTGGCCTAATCCCTTTTAAAAGGCTTCATCTCTTAATACTACCACAGTGGGAATCCCTGAATTTTGGAGAAAAGACAATCAAAACATAGCAGAATCTTGTGGTAGGCACTAATACCTCCCTACTGCTATCCTTACGTTGTTGTTCTTAGGTGCTGTTGAGTTGGTATCCAACTCATAGCGACCCTGCATACAACAGGTGAAACACTATTGTCAATGCTTCTCTGCTGTTCGTAGGGTTTTCAGTGGCGGGTTGATTTTGGGAGTGGGTTGCCTGGTCCTGGTGTTCTCAGGCAGTCTCCCATCCAAGTACTAACCAGGCCTAACCTTGCTTAGCTTCTAAGATCTGAAGGGATCAGGTGCCACAGGGCTATGGCTGCAGGCTGCTCTCCATATAATAAAAGGAAATTTGGACACACAGAGAGGTGCCAGGGATGTGTACTCAAAAAAGGAAAGACAATGGAAAACACAGTAAGAAGGCAACCATCTGCAAGCCAAGGAGAGAAACCTCAGGACCAACCAAACCTATGAAACTTTGGTCTTGAACCTTTAACCTTCAGAATATGTGAAAAAGAATTTCTGTTGGTTAAGCCATGTAGTCTGTGTTTTGTTACTTCAGCCCTAGCAAACTAATATAGCTGCAAATATATGATCTGTGTAAACTCTGAGCCTTAGATTCCTCATTTAAAGAATGAAGACATTAGTGGGATTTAACCTATTGCTTTTTTGAGAATAAAGTAAAATCATCATTTAAGCACAAGGCCTGCCTCATACTAAATACTAAATAGGTCAGCTATTATTATTGTTAAAATACTAATTTTATTATAATACTATATTCTTATATATATGATATATTAATTATAGAAGCCACAGTAATAATTGTTTCTGTTACAGTTATCTCCAGAGAGACAGTCATCAGCCGTGCTCCCTATTTGATTGAAAGCACCATTGTTACACACAAAAAAATGTTGTATCTCTTTGTCATCACAACCCTGCTTCCTCAATGAGGAAATAATCTTTGAAATGACATTTGGAGTCAGGTAAAAAAAATTGGATCATTAAATTAGTACTGTATGGCTAGCACAAAATTATCAGTTTGAAAAGAAAATTGATTATAAGCATGAATTTAAATCATGATGTTTAGTTTGCATTGTTTGTTATTTGTTACTGGATTGGTTGACTGGCCATTTTGATCTGTATTTGTTCAGAAAAGCCTATGGTTATAGTTGCAGTATAAAGATAACAAGTATCATTGAATCATGAACATTGCTAACCACAGGAGCACAAAAATGAGTTTACCCTATAAAGTACTATAAGATGTTGCTTCTTATAAATGCTTCTTTTATGTATGATTTGAAGGACATGGTCAGAATGCTATACAGAGACCAGTGGGGTGATAATCAGCACCTTAGCCCCAGTCTCATGGTCCATTTCATGACCAGTAAAGAAATCATATAAAATGATGAAGATGAAAATGCTTTATATATTGAGGTCAAGGTTAATATCACTAGTGATAAGTCATATTGATATGTACCCATGATAAGATGTTATGTGAATGGCATTCTACCTCTGTGGTCTTCCTCCTCAAAATCTATCACCTAGGTCTAACCATGAGAAAAACACCAGACACAATCCAGTTGAGGGACATTTTTCAATATATCCTACCAGTAGTTCTCAAAACTGTCAAGGTTAGGAAAAACAAGCAAAGACTGAGAAACTCTCAAGAACCCTAGGAAATTGAGGAGACATGGAGAGGAAATGTTATGTGTTATCTAGGATGGGATCCTGGAACACAAAATGGACAGTGAAATCCAAATATGGTCTACAGTTTAGTTGGTATAGTAATAACAACATACTGATATTTGTTCCATATTTATGATAAACATAACATGATAATGTAAAATGTTAACAAAAGGGAAAAATGAGTGAGGGGTATATGCAACTCTGTACTATTCACAAATTTTATGTAAATCTATAGCTATTATAAAGATTAAAAGTTTATTTTTTATTTTTATTAGTATTTTAATTGTACATATTTTGGGGGTAGAGAGTGATAATTTAATTCATATATATATATTGTGAACCTTTCAAATCAAGATTGTTGTTACTTCCATCATATTAAAGATTTTACAAAACATTTTTGAATAACACGTAACAATAATTGTACATAGTTTTGAGCTATAGTGTGACATTTCACAATGCATACAGTATGTGAAGTTCATGCAGTTGGAACTTGTATTTCTCACTTGTTCTCTCCCTCTTTTCCTGTATGTTCCTCCTCATTCCAATTTTCTCATCACCCACCCCCTTCCACTAACCTTCTCCCCCCATGATGAGGCCTCTTATATTTTCCAATCTTAAATATATACAATTGTATAAGTGTGTGTGTGTGTGTGTGTGTGTGTGTGTGTGTGTGTATTTTTCTAAAGGTTTGTTTGTTTGTTTGTTTGTTTTGCGGTACTGGGGGTTGAACCCAGGGCCTCGTGCCTGCATGCTTTGCAAGTGCTGGACCACTGAGCTGCACCCCCAGCCCGCCCCCTTTTTTTTTTTTTTTTTTTTTACTTTTTGAGACAGGGTCTCGCTAAGTTATGCAGACTACCTCTGGTCTGGAACTTGCAATCCTCCCACCTCCGCCTCCTGAGCTGCTGGGATTACAAGCGTGTGCCACCGTGCCCAGCCCTTAAAGGTTTATTTTTAAAAGGTTAGTTGACATATAATTATAGTTGTCCCTTGGGAACCACGAGGAACTGGTCCTAAGATCAGGACACCAAAATCCATGGGTGCTCAATTCCCTTCAACAAAATAATGCACAAAACCTATGCACCTCATCTCTTATACTTTTAAACCATCTCTGGACTACTTATAATACCTAAGGCATGTAAGTGTTATGTAAAGAGTTGCTATAGTGTATTAAGATATAGTGATAAGGAAAGGCAGTCAATATGTTCAGTGTGGATGCAACTATCCTATTGTATGCCCAACTACATCGAACACGAACAAAATGTGAGGCAAACAATGCCCAAACAAGTGCTGGAGAGAAACTTTTGTGAAATGGTGGGAGACAGCAGCAGATGTTCACCCACTACTTCATTCATATGGATTTAACGTAGTGCTTGACATGTGGATAATTCAAGCTTTATTTTATGGAACTTTCTGAAATATTCTTTTTGAATACTTTTGTTTTTATAGTTGGTTGAATCCACAGATGAGGAGCTCATGGATATGAATACTAACTGTACAAGACTGGTTATTTCATTTTATTTGAAAGTAGCTTATAAACTGAAAACTTGACTTTAGAAATGTCAGATAATGGAATTATTATGTGCCATTTTGAGAATACTGTTAGACTAGCAGAATCGATTATCTTTCTGCTGTCTTCCATGCAAGTGGTCTCTATTTTATTATTATTATCATTAACAAAACCATTATCTTAATGCTGCAGAGTCCACAGAGTTTACCTAGCTTAACCTTCTGATTTTACAAGCTGACACCCAGAAAGGGCAGCTGATCAGTCTAAAGTCACCATATGTTTGGTTTTCGGTGACTTTAAATATGTGAAACAAGTGATTTTTATTGTACACGAAGTACCAGAAAATATGAATATATTTGTATGAATATACCAGGAGTGCCAAAAATATATATACATTAAGAGATGTTACTTAAAATGTGTATACATTCTTGCTACCCTCTATGTGTATACGTGCATACATTAACATACACATACAAGGTTTCATGTATTCATTTTTATTGGTAATCTTTAGTGTTCAACTTAATGGGTCTCATTGTGACATTTCCATACATGCATTTCATTGTACATTACTCATGTTCATGACCCCCTTATCCTCTCATGACCTCCTCCCTGCTCATGTAAAAGCACAAGAAATAAGATATAAAGGCAAGTGATATGTTAGTTTGGACTTTTTTTTTTTTTCAGTGATGGAGATTGAACATAGGGACTTGTGCATGCCAGGCAAGTGCTTTTTTCTTTTTGTTTTTGATCCAGATTATTAAGGAAATACATCCAGTTTTGGTTAAGGAAGTTTGATAATAGAGACAAATAAGTAAAGCTGCCCCTTTTATATGATGGGTATACAGAAGGCATTGGAGACTTGTGGGTAAGCAGCATCTTGTCCCTCACCTGGAGGACCTGACATCCTGGTCTAGGAAGCCGATACCTAATCAGCTTTATGATAAACTGTCACAAGCCCAGGGCTAGATGTGTGTGCTGGGAGCTCCAAGGAAAGTCACCTAACCCAGCTATGAGACTGGCCTCATGGAACCCTCCTGGGAAGAGGAAGCACTTTAGATGCCTCAAAGATGAGTGAGAAATTAGCCACATGGAAGGAAAAGGGTAAGGGATTCTAGGAAAGAGAAGGGACATCGTGTCTTCTGAGATTCCAGGGAGGAAGGAAGGGTGGGGGTTAGATAAGGCAAGGGCTGAAGGGAGATAGGAAATTGGCACAGATCAGACCTAATGACCTCAGTTGTCACAGCTAAGTAGGATATGAGACAATCTACTGACAGTGAGGGGTGGGTGTTGGCTGGGAAGCTTGAGGAGACTGGTAAAGATTCGGGCTTGTCTCTGAGGGAAATGAGAGTAGAATCTAAGGAAAGGTAAATAAAGGGTTAATGAACATTTTTGAACACCAGTAAGAATATGCCACTTCCACCAGTCGCCTTCAGCTGCCCAAGTGTAGAAAAAGTAGGGAAAATGGGCTGAACATTTTTCTGAGTTTCCATTTGCTCAGGAAGGGGCATCAGAGACTGAGGTCGAAGGGATCCAAGAAGGCTGATACCTTCATTTCCAATACCAGCTGTAAAGTCCAGAGTGGGCAAGATAAAAAAGGAAATGGAGAAAATCAACAAACTGAAGGAAAATAGAGGAAATAGAGGCTTGTAAATAAATAGAGGAAATGTGATGTCTTTATAAGGTAAAGGAAAGGCAAAGCTTCTTGAAACTAAATTCAGTAGAAAGGGATAATGAACCCTAAGCAAAGCATCTGAGTGAATAAAAGATGACTGGTGGTTAAGAGAGGCAAAGGATATCAAAAACTAGATGCCAGGACTTTGAGAGAGCATGACCCTTAAAAGGGTAGAAGCCCAAAGAATGCCAAGAGAACACATCCTGGGATATTGGAGTTCTTGGCAGTATGGAATTGCAGAATACTAAAGGATAAAAATGCCCCAAGGAGAGAACATGGGGTGGTGACCCTGGATTGCAAAATAGGATAAATGGTTGGACTTTGTTATTATTGTGAGTTACCATCCAGTTGGGTCCAACTCATAACAACCCTATGTACAACAGAATGAAAATTCCCCAACACTGCCATGCCCAGCACTGTGTCAGTGCTTCTCTGCTATATGTAGGGTTTTTAATGGCTGATTGTTTTGGGAGTGAACTGCTAAATCCTTCTCCCTAACATGTAGCACCTGGTATTTCCAGGTGGTATCCCATCAAAGGACTAACCAGGCTGACTTTGAGTAGTTTCCAAGATAGGTGGGATCAGATACCAGCATGATATGACAGCAGACATGATGGGACTACATTGCCTCTGATATGGCAGGGAGAGTAGCCGCACCAGGTGAGGCTTGGGGGTCAAGGGGACAGAATTATATAATTGCAGATATGTACACAACTACTTTTAAACCTCCCTTTCCTCATTTTTAAAAGCACTGCCTTAACAGTCCTCTTTGGCATTACAAAAGGTAATACACCTGTAACACAGTGAGTGGTAAGTATATAATAAATGAGAGCCAGTGGTTTTTCCTCAACTTCATTGAGGAAGGTCCCAGGTAGTCTTGTCAGTCTGTGCAAGGTCTTCATGTAGAGGACAGAGAGCTAATTGTACCCTTGTGCCAAGTGGGCAGGGCATCAATGGGGGTCTAGTATAGCCAAGGGCTTCCTTGAAGTTAGAAATACTGGCAAGTCCAATATTCAAGCTTAATTCAAGAACAAAAAAAAAAAATGGTGGAAGTCAGCATTCCAAATCACTACTAATGAGAGAGGTTCTAAAAAATATTCCCTTTTTGGCCTTAATTTCTCTGCCAAAGAGCCAGTCTGTTGCCTGTAGGTAGGCAAAAGGAAAATACAGTGGAAAGAAGTTGGAGTGTGGGATCAGAGCAAAGAGATAAGGAAAGCCTGTAGAGAAGCACAGCTATCAAGTGAACCCAACTGAAATCCAGGGCCCAGGGCTTGGATTGAGTTTATGAAGAAAGGGCCATTTATGAGATCCATGGCGTCTTTAGTTCTCATTATGCCTAACATGCTGGTTATATTTATGAAATGGAATCATAACTACATCTGGAACTTTTACATAGAAATTAAGGTTGACTTACATGCCAGATTGATTTATATTCCCTGATAAGATGGTAAAGTAAAGATTTATTTTACTTTGCACTCTTACAGCTTAGATTATTATTCATACTTTATTTTGCAAATTGGTGGTAACCCAACTGCAGCCAAATCAAGAGTTCACGTGCCAAGTTTTGGTCTGAACAAGTTTTGTATCCAATATACACTTGGCCACAAAAATAAGGAGATAGAATAATAGAAGAGAAAAGAAAGTATTTTATGCATTTTGAGGTCAAAAACAGATGTGAGTAGGGTTCTCTTGGAGTGTGGCTAGTTAACATCTGGTAATCCCTGATGCATTACACTGTCCATTTGTAAGTTTCTCCTCGTGTTTAATATCAACATCTATTCAGTAACATAGTGAGTTGTACAAAGAATAAAATTTATAGATATCAAAAACAAAGCCAGAAAATTACTCTGTTCTTGGCATCCATCCTTCCTGGGCAAGGATTACATATTTTCTTTCTGTCAATGCTATGTTTAATAAAGCTATGCGATTGGTTAAATTTCGATTGAGCTCAATGTGTTTTGTTTTGTTTCTTTTTTATGACTCAGTGATAAAATGAAACATAAAACCCCATGCTTACTTTAATCAGAGAACCCTAGTTTTTCCTGTGCACTTTGACTAAGAATTGAGAAAATATTCTCAGAAGGATTAGTTGTGCTCATAATGGTGGGAGAAGGCAAAAATGGGGTGGTGAAAAAGGTAATATTTTAACAGATTTTCTTCTCTCGGCATGTTGTCTGATTTCTTATTCCTTTTCAAACCACTCTTTTCTGCAAATGCAACTCCCACGAACTAGAGTTCACGGAAATTTGCAGAGCAAAGAAGAAATGCCTTTATTTCTGACCACAGAAGTTTTAAAATGCTGAGGGATATGCTAGAAATGTTTTAGCAAACTTGATGAGGAAGAAGTTATGATTCCTGCTGCTAACTGCACCAGTTAGGATTACACATTTGTTCTCCACCCCATCTACACATCCATGTTGTATTATATAAATTAATAATAATCTAGGCATTAACAGAACAGATTGCCCCACAGAGTTGATCAATTAGTAAGTAATTTAGAGTTGGCAGTGAGTTATCAACTTGTATGCCTATTAAGTTTCACTGACGGAGGCTGCCAGGCATACTTGTTGTTGTTGTTAGGTGCTGTCGAGTAGGTATCCAACTCATAGCGACCCTCATAGGGTTTTCAATGGCTGACTATTTCGGGATTCCCTTGGGAGTGGATTTCCAGGTCCTTCTCCCATTTTTGCGGTGCTGGGAATTGAACTCAGAACCTCAGAGAGTGCAGAATGGTGCCCTACCAACTGAGCTAAATCCCAGCCCAGCCAGGCATACTAGGCATTAGAATTCCAAAGCCCTTCAAATATCAGTGGGAAAGTGTCTCCTTGGTGGATTTCAGATATCACCTAGGGCAGTGGAAACAGAGAGTAGCTACACAAGTGTTCATAGTTGCCATCCAAGATTTAAGCAAAGGTGTGTGTCATCAAAGGCTCTTTTTTTCTAAGATTTGGGAAATTTTAGTTCAAGATAAACCCATAACAACAAATGCCTGTGTATATTATACAGTGATAGTACTAAACTCAGTCACATGATGACACTTTGTACCATTAAAGGAACTTTCACGTGAGCCATCTCATGAGATCCTACAGTGACTCTGAGATAAAAAAGAGGATGTATGTTTATCCCCATCTTGCAAATGGGGAACTGGATTTCAGAGCAGATAAGTTATTCACCCAAGGTCATGTAGCTAGTACATTAGAAAGTTTAGGAAATATTTTATAGTCATTTAAGTATTTTGTAATCACTAAAACTTTTGACTCACATCAGACGTGAGAAAACTATGGGAACTATGGTTGAGATTTTCTGATTCCTAAATTTTGCAATGCTAAAATATAAAGTGATTAAATAGGAAGCATTTATAGTATGCATGATTCAGGGACATGTAGGGGATAGCTGACCTTTGAAATGCATGTCTGCATTAGTCAGAGTTCTCCAGAGAAATAGAATCAGAGGATTCTGTAAAATCTGTACAGCCTAAATCCAGTTTGAGTTTGAAGCTGAGAGGCTGCTGTAGAAGCAGGAAGAGCCTATGTGTCTTAAAGGCAGGAGAAAGCCCCTTCACTTGGAGGAAAGTCAGCCTCTTGTTCTGTTTAAGTCTTTAATTTATTGGATGAGGCCCATTCTCATTACGGAGGGCATATTGCTTTATGTAGTCTACCAACTCAAATGTTAATCTCATCCAAAAACACCTACTCAGAATCATCAAGAAGAATGTTTGACCAAGTATCTGGGTACACCATGGCCTAGTTAAGTTGACATGTGAAGTTAACCATCATAATTCCACCATTGTCAAATTGGTCCCTTACAGTTCTTCTCAAAGTGTACATAATCTCTAAATAACAATAATAAAAAAGTTACATGGATAATAAAAAGGTCACACATCTGACATATGATACAATGTACTTTTTCCTCAGAAGAATATGCAAAGCCTTTGGGTGATGTTTGTTTTTCTCCTTGATATCTCATAAGCTAAATCCTGTGAGTATTGAATGTTATAAATTGAATTCTGTCCCCCACCTCAAATTCGTATGGCGAAATCCAACCCTATGGTGTGAGCATATTTGGAGATACAACCTTTAAGAAAGTAATTAGGCCCAATTGAATTCGTAATGGTGAAGCCCCAAGCCAGTAAGATCAGATCAGTTTCTAAGAGGAAGAGACACCAGGTCTCTCTCTCTCTCTCTCTCTCTCTCTCTCTCTCTCTCCCTCCCTCCCTCTCTCTCTCTCTCTCTCTCTCCCTGCCCCCCATGTGGTGTGTGTGTGTGTGTGTGTGTGTGTGTGTGTGAGAGAGAGAGAGAGAGAGAGAGAGAGAGAGAGAGAGAAAGAGAGAGAGAGAGAGAGAGAGAGAGTGAGAGAGAAAGAGAGAGCAAGCATAGGAAAGTCCATGTGAGAGCATAGCAAAGAGAAAGTCCTTCACAAGCCAGGAAAAGAGGCCTCGCCAGACATCAACCCTGATGATCTCTTGAGATTGGGACTTCCAGGCTCCAGAACTGTGAGAAAATAACCATCTGTGGTATCTTGTAAAGACGCCCTCAGCTGACTAATATAATGGCTGATATCCTGCCTGAGGTGTTTCTTTCCAACCCAACTGAGGAAATTTATGTTTTTATACTATCAGTCCAATAATGGTCTGCATGTGCTCATCTTTTCTGTTAAATTCTAAGCTGGGAAGAGACTTTAAATGGAACTTTTGAAAAAAGAAATCAAAAGGCATATTTTCCTAGTGTTTTGAGTGCTTTCTTAGGGTAAGCCTTCATCATGCTACTTCAAAGCAGCACGTGAAGTTGCCAGTAGTAGGGGCATGACCAGAAAAGAGAACAATCAACTAAGTTTTGCTGAGTACCTACTGTGTGCTGAGACTGAGAGATATGATGAGGGAAAATCACATGCAGGTCTTACTCTCACATCATATTCTAGCAAGGGACCAAGGTTCCAGGGGCGACATAGAATATTTCTCCTTCTGAATCTTTAAAGTTCTTATGGTAAGAAATGGGTTTTTGAAAGCTTATTTGGAGATTATTCCAGAAAGCACAACTATATGTAAAACCTTAAAAGGAAGAGACTGCTTCCTAATTGTTGAAGATGGTCTCTTTTTCATTCACTACCTCTTGCCATCAGTAAGGGGCATGGATGCTTTCATTGTGCTACCAAGTGAGTTGTAGAAGACTTGGTTTAGGTCTGAGCGGTGTGAAACCAAGCATGCTTAGAAGATAAACCAGACTAACAAGGACATTGTCTGTGTGTGTGTGTGTGTGTGTGTGTGTGTGCGCACGTACATGCGCTTGCGTGCGCTTGCGTGTATGTGGTAAATCACACTATGCAAACAGCTCTCAGAACTGTCATTTGTTGCAAAGCCCCTGTGTTTGTAAGTAGGTGGTTTTCGTTCTTTTGGTAACACTATTTTTTTTAGAAAGTTGAGGAAAGCTCTTGAAATATTTCCATTGTTAATATAACACCTTCATGCCGTAAATTCTAAAGAAAAACCAAACAAAGGGTAGTGTGTAGCAACACTAAGGTGTTTCAATTTATTTTCCAACTGTACAGCATTCATAGATTTTAGACATGACCTATGAAGCTATAAACAAAAACAATGCAATTTTTCTGTGAAACAATTTCTAAACTCTCCAAAAGGTGCAATGTTAGATTCATTTAACGGATTGGTACAGACTTTCCTTGGGGAATCTAAGGGTGTGTCCCCCCTGCCTTTCTGAATCAAAAGTTGATAATGCAGAAATATTGCACAAATATCATGAACACTACATCTTTTCTTTTTATTGAATAGCAGTTGTGGTTTGAAGTGTAACTTTCTTCAGAAAATTGTGGAGGCTTCACAGCAATGGCTGAAGCTATTTGGACTGTCCAAATTACTTAATGGAACAGGTAAGCTTTATGCTTTTAAAATGAGCTATATATTTTTTTTATTTACTTTGAAGCCTCTGGTACAGAACTTTCCAGCTCGTAATATTTTGTATTGAGCATGAAATTGACTGCAGTTCTTACTGCTTTATATTTTCAAAACCCCCAATGGAAGAAGAAATGGATTTTTTAAACAAGCCCCAAATCCAAGAATTACACCAGTGTTACTTTTGTTTCCCAGAGATCCTTAAAAATAAATGATATGTAAACATGGCTTCTGATGTATAACTAACTTCTGCTAAGCTTGTTTTTGTTGGTAAGTGTTGTCAAGTCATATCTGAATCATAGTGACCCTAACTACAGCAGAACAAAGCACTACACGACATTGTGCCATGCACACGATCCTTTTATGTTTGAGTCCATTGTTGCAGACATTATGTTTCTTCTCACTTTAAGTCATGCCACATTGGCAAATGGAGGTCCCAGGGGCTTTACTACATTCCCATCATTAAGGTCAACTCTACTTTGAGGAGGGAGCTCTTTCCCAGTCATCCTTTGAATGCCTTCCAGCCTGGGAGGCTCATTTTCTGGCAATGTATCTGACAGTGTTTCTCTGCTATTCATAGGGTTTTCAATGGCCAAGTGTTTCAGGAGTGGGCTGCCAGATCCTTCTTTCTGGTCTATTTTAGTCTGGAAGCAAAGCTGAAACCCATCCACCATGGGTGGCTCTACTGGTGTCCGAAATACTGGTGGCATGGCTTTCAGCATCACAGTAACACGCAAGCCCCCACAACACAACAAGCTAACAGACACATGGGAGTATGTTAAGCTGGTGCCCTTCTAATAACAGAAACAGCTAATTCCCAAAATTGTAGAGGTTAAATGAATGAAGATTGGTGAGTGGAAACAGCAGGGAGTGGGTTAACAGACAGTGGCACTTTTAATAAGAGACTTAGAAAGCTGCAAAAACCATCCTTTATGAATCAATCTAATCCAATTTTTGAGGCAGGGACACACAAGACGAATTTTATCGTTTTTTAAAACTACTAAGAGTTGAATATTTTGTCATAGATGAAAATATATTAAATGAGATTAAGCTAAAAAATCTATTATAAATGAAAGTGCTGGTATGTCTACCAACATAAACTTACCAGGACATGTTAAGTTCAGAGTTGAGACTTGGAAATGCTAAATGGATGGCAGTCCCCTTCCCCTCAACCTCACACCCCCTACCTCCTTCCCTCTCAAGCACACTCCATTCCCACTCTTTATGGAGTCACTGAAACTCTTCTCCTGCCTTCAGAGAGAAAGAGGCTTTTCATTCTTCCTTAAGCCTCCTTCTCTGCACATACTAAACCAGCAGACCTGGCCTTGTGCTCCAGGTTTCTGTGCAATCCTCCAACTTCTGTGCAATATACCTCCAAAAGTTTGAGTTCCAGGTTTCTGTGCAATATACCTCCCAAAGTTTGAGTTCTACCCATATCATAATGTAGACCTTTGGGGACAAGGTTAAAATAGATGACAAATGGTGAGAGAGAGTGTGACAGCACAGTCCCCCATGGGAGCAGCCAGAGGAAGAGCCCTGAATCTGCAGTACAGGTACTTCAGGGCATATCACCTGGGAATAGGCAGTCACTGCACTGCCAGGGACGGTTGTCCAGGAATCCGCAGTGCACACACAGCTGGAAATGATCAGGAATCGACTGTCCAGGTAATTTTGGAAATCATCATCCAATAATTGCCAGCTCAGGGACTTCCAGGGATGGTCATCCAGGGTTCCGAAGTCCAAGCTCTTCCAGGAATGAGCATCTGGAAATCTGCAGTCCAGGCTCTTCTGAATTCTTAGAAAATGATAATTGGCAATCCAGGTCTTCTGAAGATGACCTTTTACTGCAAGGTCAGTGACTCTCAAGAAGAGCAGAGAGCTGATCATATGTGGGAAAAATATTTGTTCTCAGAGCCTTGAAAACATCTCTTTTGGTGACTTTATCTATGAATTGTAAACTGGAGAATTCTAGAAATATTTGGTTTCCTTTGGGCTTCAACTAAATTAGATCAATTGTTATATATGGTTATGCTCACCATGCTAACCAGGCTAGTGTTGCAAATGTAATTTAGACCATTTACTGCTTGCTTGATGGACCACATATCCCTTGCTTTGTTGGTTGGTTTTGGTTTGGTTTGGTTTACTTTATTTTTATCAAGACAGAGCAAAAGAGACAGAACTCAAGAACTTTATTTTTATCAAGACAGAGAACTCAAACTTTTGGAGGTATATTGCACAGAAGTTGGAGGATTGCACAGAAACCTGGAGCACAAGGGCTTATTTAATTTTTAATACCACATTTTATAGCAAAAGAGAGACTTTTAATTCTACAATTCTCATTATATGTCATCTCAGTGAATTATTTCTTGCCCTGAGGTCAGAACCTGAAATAACTGAATTTGGGGAAGAGAATATAAGGAGAGAGTACAGGGAGTTGAGGACGGTCTTTAGGGAAGGTCATAAGCATTGGGAGGGACCATAGGAGAAACAAAGTTGAAAGTCATTTGGTTCATGCACAGAATAACCAGTCCAGATGTCTATATTACCTGGTTAAAAACATTGATTCTTATTTTTACTTGAAATGTAGAACAAAGTTGACATATATATACATATATATATATGTATGTATATATATGCATATATAAACACAGGTGGTTGAAGAATTAATCTCTGTTTCTCTCTTTCTACACAGGCATAGACAACACACTCTGAAGTTGTTGTCAGGTGCTGTTGAATCGGGTCCCACTCATAGTGACCCTCATAGGGTTTTCAATGGCTGACTATTTTGGGATTTTTTGGGGAGTGGACTGTCATACCCTTCTCCCATTTTTGCAGTGCTGGGAATTGAGTCTAGGTCCTTAGAGAGTGCAGAGCAGATGCTCTACCAAGTGAGCAAAACCCCAGCCTGTACTCTGAAGCAACCTTCCTAATATCTTATTGAATATAAAAACAACCTGAAGAGAAGTATGTATGTCTCTATTCTATTTATCCAAGAAAGAAGGGTATGTTTATTCTTTTCTTATGACTTCAGAATACACCACTGTGTGGATGTACTGTATATAATTTATTCAGGTATGTCCTTCTTGATGGGCATTTGGGTTGTTCTTAGTATTTTGATATTGCAGGATCTGTGTTCCAATATATTCCTTGTGCATATGTCTTTTCTTGTTTTTAGAAGTGACTCTTTGGGATAAATCTCCAAAACTAAGATTATCAATCATAGCATAAATGAAGGTATGATTTTGTTAAATATTGTCAAATTCTTTTCCATATAGGTGGTGTTATTTTAGTTTCTACTGGCAATATAAAGAAACGATCATTCAAGTAAGCCAGGTGTAGTGGTGTATGTATGTAATCTGAGCACTAGGGGACTTCCTAGAGGTAGGAAGATTGAGAGTTCAAGGCCAGACTGGAATACATAGCAAGAGCCTATCCTGATAAAAAGAAGAATGATTATGTCTCTCTCTCACCCAGCTCAGCCACAGAATATACAGTCATACTGGTTTTGACAATCTGTTGATGAGAAATGCTACTTCTATATAGTTTTAATTTCATTTCTCTTTTTATGATCTATGTTGAGCATTTTTAATTTTTTAATCTTATAAGGACCATATATAACTCAACTCTTTAAAATTTCAACTTACATGATATCAACATTACTAGAATGTATCACACTACTTGTGTAAACCTGAAGTGAGTGGCTATTTTGGCTATTTTGGTACCTGGAGACACCAAAACATAGAATCCTTTCTCCTTCAATATAACCATGATCTTTTCAGTCCTAGCGTTCCAACTTCATGCTACCCACACTAGGGAATTAATTTTTCCCAAACAATATGAAATACAACCTTTTCCCAAGTTATATCTTCTTAACTTCCCTCCCAATTTACTGCATTTTCTTTATTCAATAACACATATATATTGAGTTTCTACTACATAGCCAAACAACACCAATCTTATAAGATCCAATCTGAATCAATCTTTTCCTGAGCTCTTGGCACCATCAATAAATCACAAAATTTCAGAGAAATTTCTAGCCACTTGCAATTCCCAGGTCTCTAATAAGACTTTTAATCTTGTTTTCTTTACCCAATGTTGGCATTTTGCATTATTCATATGAGGAAGAGGTCTCCCTTTTTAAGCAGGATTTGAGTTTACAAAAAGAAAGTAGGATGGGAGAGAAATTGTTTTTCTATAGAAAGTTAACTAGAAAAAACAAGGGTCTTGAGGAGTCCTTAATTTAAGGGTCTGATTCATCATTCAGAGCTCTAAGACATGGAAGTTTGGCAGTAGGCAATTTTTAACCTACTAAAACATACAGAATCAGGGAGTGTTTCATTCTGTTGTATATAGGGTTGCTATGAGTCAGACCCAACTCAACGGCACCTAACAACAACAAAATGTATTGAATTTTATTTTCTTGATCAAAGTATAATTCTTTTATTTTCAATGATTCAAAGAGAAAAGATATGTTAAAATACTTGAAAGTTATTAAGAAGATCCTATTATAAAGGATAGGCCAACAAAAGTACTTACCCTGAATAAACAATGGCAACTAATTCATAAGTGACAGAGATAGGACTGCTGACATCTAGAGCACATTTCAGAGTTCACTAAAATTGCTTTTTCTTATAGCCTCTCTATTCCTTTCATTAGCAAATCCTACTTTTGAAATATATCCTAAATCCTAAGAATTTACATCACCCCAATATTAATGCTCCAATCCATGTCTTGTCTAGACTAGAACCGCAGTCTACTACCTGATGTCCCTACTTACTAGCTTATTCCTACTCCAGCCTTCAACCTCTTATCTATTATCCACACAATAATCAGAATGATAGTTCAAAAATGTAACTCAGCTCCTGCCATGCTGATGCTTTATACCCTCTCATGGATTGCGGTCGCACTTGGTTTAAACTCCTTCATCATCAGGAAGACCACATGACCATGATCCAGATGCTTGCTTCCTTTCAGACCTGGTTTCTTGCTCCTATGCTCACTCTGCCTGGCCAGATGCCTCCTCATAATTTCTCAAAATATTCAAGGTCATCCAGGTGCCTCAGTACTGAGCAAGGAAAAAAATTAAGTCTGATCCTCTTTCTCTGCTCATGACTCCTTCTCAGTTCATTCAGGGCTCCACTGAAATACCTTACTAGCAAGGACTGCCTATGAAATAGGAGGCCTGTCACCCTTTGCTTGCCCTCATTTATTTTTCTTCATTCCATAGTTTTTAATATCTGGAAATTTTATACTTGTTTATTATTTATCTTCTCCTATAAGAATGTAAAGCTCTATTAGAGTCAGGTCTTTGTTTTGTTCAAGGATACATCTGCAGGGTTTAAAAATGTGATCAAATGGTTATTACAGGAGATAGATATGAAATAAAATAATGAAGGGGGATATTGCTTTATTGACAGCTGTTGGTATTGTGAAAACTGCTTGTCATCATCAGGTTACAAACCCTCTTCTTAACAAAGATGGGGAATAGGTTGGAGAGGGGAAGGGGTAAGAGAAAGGTAAAAAGTTATAGAATTCCTAACATGATCCAAAGGAGACAGAAAGGTGGTTGGGTGAAGGTGGCAGTAGCCCAAATGGAGAGAGCCAACAGGGCTTGGCAATAATTTGAATATGAAAAGAGAAAAAAGAAAAGAATGAATATTATTCTTGTTCTGTTTTTTTTCTTGTGAAGCAGGTGATGATGTTGGTGCCTTTAGTGAAGGATGAAAAGAGAATTGGATGTGTGTGTTTATTTGGAGAAATGGGGATTGGCGCAGTTATTCCTCCACACAAAACACACACACACACACACACACACACACACACAAGCTTGTGAATACAAATCTATTTCCTGCCCTTCTTTGCTCTTATGCCAGAAACATTCTTCACATGTGACTTTCAATTGTGTTAAGGCAATATGAAGTACCAGCAGAAGGACAAGAGACAAGTAGGAGAAATTATTCCTTTTGATTCCTCCACTTCTGCCAGTAACTGCCTACTGGGATCAATATTACCGTCAGATGGAGTTGTTTCATGGCTCCAAGCTTTCTCTGGGCTCCTACCCTTTGTCACCTCAAGATTAAAGGCAGTAGCATCCAGGCCTCATGATGCAGTCCTGTAATCCCACCTACTTAGGAGGCTGAGGCAGGAGGATCACAAGTTCAAGGCATACCTGAGCTACAGAGTGAATTTAAGGCCAGTCTTGGTGATTTAGTGAGCCCCTATATCAAAATGAAAAACAGAAAAAAGGTTGGGAATATAGCTCAGTGATAGAGTGCTCACCTAGTATGTGTGAGGATTTAGGTTCAATCTCTAGTTGTACAAGAAAGAAAGAGAAAGAAAAAAGAAAGAAAAACAAAGAAAGAAAGAAAGAAAGAAAGAAAGAAAGAAAGAAAGAAAGAAAGAAAAGAGGGAGGGAGGAAGACAGCAGGGGAGAGGGAGATAGCACCATGTATTGGCTCCTTTAATTCTATCCACCCCTTCTTAAACTGTACATTAAACTTCCAGTTAAACCTTGCATACACCAGATGTTCCGTGCTGAGACCCTGACTGTGACCAGAGCTGAGTTGCATATTGATCTGCTTTCCAAATGAAGATATACATAGGCAAGCAGAGATAAGTCTGGAGACATCCTCAGAATGTGCAAGCCTGGGCTGGAGAAAAGAACATTTAGGGGTCTTTAGCACATACACCCAGACATGTCTTTCAGCTTGTCATGCTACGAGGGCTTGCATGTTGCTATGATGCTGAAAGCTGTGCCACCAATATTTCAGATACCAGAATGACCACCCATGGTCGACAGGTTTCACTTGAACTTCCACACTAAGACAGACTAGAGAGAAGGACCCTGCAGCCTGCTCCTGAAACAATTAGCCATTGAAAACCCTATGAATAGCAGAGAAACACTGTCAAATATAGTGTCATAAAATTAGCCCCCCAGGCTGGAAGGCATTCAAGACAACTGGGTAAGAGTAGCCTCCTCAAAGTGGTAGAAGTAGTAGTAATAGTAATTGTAGTTGTTGTTGTTAGGTACCATTGAGTCATATCTGACTCAGCAACCCTCATAGAGTTTTCAATGGCTGATTGTTTTGGGATTGCTTCAGGAGTGGATTGTCAGGCCCTTCTCCTGTTTTTGTGGTGCTGAGGATCAAACCCAGGTCCTCAGAGAGCGCAGAGCAGAACTCTACCAACTGAGCTAAACCCAGGCTTCTCAAAGTAGAGTTGACCTTAATGATAGGAATGGAGTGAAGCCACTGGAACCTCCATTTGCTGATGTGGCACAACTCAAAATGAGAAGAAATATAGTGCCTGCAACCATGGGCTCAAACATAAGATGGTGCGCATGACACAGTGTTGGGTAGAATTTTGTCCTATTGTACATTAGGTAGCTATGAGTTGGATTCAACTCCATGGCAACTAACTACAACAACAACAAGCATAGATAAAGAAGGGATAGCCACCATTTCTTGCTCTCCAGGAGAGCAGTCATCTCCTCTGATGACCAGAGCACCATCTTGAATGGTAAAATGGAAATCTCATTGGATTCAGGTAGTCCTAGACTCTCCTTTGACTTCTAGGACTAAATCTGCAACTGGTTACACTCCTTTTTCTTTCTTTCTTTCTCTCTTTTTTTATTCTTTTTCTTTTTTTTTTTTTTTTTTTTGTAAGAAACTGTCAAGACTAGTCTCCCAGTGCCTCACACCTCTGATTACCCTGGTTATGAACACCAGCCCAGGATTACCAGGTATCCAATTTGTTATGACTTAGATATGAAGTGCCCCACTCCGACCCCACCCCAAAGGTTCATGTTCATGTTGAAGGCTTGATCCTCAATGCAATGTTCAGGGGTGGGACTTTGGGAAAGTGATTGCATCATAAGGACACTGACCTGATCAGTAGATTAGCCCATTGATGGAATCATAATGTGATGGCTTTATTGGGAGATGGTAAAATCTAGGAGGTGGGTCCTGTTTGGAGTAAGTAGGTCACTGGACGCCCTTGAAGGACTTATCTTGTCCTCAGCCCCTTCCTGGATTCCATGGGATGAGCAGCTTTGTGGCAGCATGCCTTATGGCCTGAAGCACTAGCTCACTCTAGGCCCAGAAACAATGGAGCCAGCTTGCTATGGACTGAAACCTCTGAAACTGTGAGCCAAAATAACCCATTCCTTCCATTAGGTTCTTTATCTCAGGTATTTTGTAACAGCAATGAAAGTCTGATTAATATATACTTTCTCAGTACTCTCATCTCCTTGCTACAGTACACATCCCCACAAAAGGAATTCATATGTCCCTCCCTTTCAAACTCTTTAGCTTTTAAGCAATCTTAGATACTTCTTGTTGTTGTTGTTGTTGTTGTTGTTGTTGTTGTTGTTGTTGTTGTTAGGTGCTGTTGAGTCAGTGTCTAACTCATAGCAACCCTATGTATGACAGGCAAAACAGTATTATTACTGTTTCTCTGCTATTCATAGGGTTTTCAATGGCAGATTGTTTTATGGGAGTGGGTTGCTGGGTCCTTCTTCCACGCCTACAGTTTCTGGTGTTCCCGGGCAGTCTCCCATCCAAGTACTTACCAGGCCCAACCCTGCTTAGCTTCCAAAATCTGACAAGATCAGACTCCCGCAGTGGTACAGCTTCAGGATTAGATACTTAGTTGAATATTATTTCTCCTATCCTCATAATGGACTCTTCAAAGAACAGTTAACATTTGTACAAGGAAAGCACAAAGTTAATTCAGCTAAGCCATTTTTTCATAATTACAATAGCCACAATGCACTTTATCATTGTAAAAACTCCATGATAAACATTTGATTATGGGGACAAGGAGCCAAATTATACTGATCAGTATTTTACTATTTGGGGTTTACACCAACACACATGGCCACAAATAATTAATAGGCTCTATAAACACTTCCAGTCAAGTTTAATTAGTTCTCTCTGTTCCACACATGTCCATCAGTTTGCCATCCTTTGGGGTTTGCATATGATGCTGAAAGCTATGCCACCAGTATTTCAGATACCAACAGGGCCACCCATGGTTGACAGGTTTCAAGATGAGCTTCCAGACTAAGGTAGACTAGGAAGAAGGACCTTGTAGCCCACTCCCAAAATAATTAGCCATTGAAAACCCTATGAATAGCAGGGAAACATTGTCAGATATAATACCAGAAAATGAGCTCTCCAGGTTGGAAGGCACTCAAAAGACGATGAGGGAAGTATTGCCTCCTCAAAGTAGAGTCTCCTTAATGAAGGGAATGTAATAAAACCACAAGGACCTCCATTTGCTGATGTGGCACAACTCAAACTGCAGAGAAACAACTATAAATATCCATTATTAAATGCAATGTGGAATGTATGTAGTATGAATCTAGGAAAGTCAGAAATTGTCAAAAGGGAAATGACACACACAAACATGGACATTCTAGGAGTCAGTGAAATAAAATGGCTGGAATGTCCATTTGAATCAGTAATTATGTGGTCTACTATGCTGGTAATGACAAATTAAAGAGAAATAAGTTTGCGTTCATCATGAAAAAAGACACCTCAAGATCTGTACTGAAGTACCATGCTGTCATTGATTGAATAATATCCATACACCTATGAGAAAGGCTACTTAACATGACTATTACTCAAATTTACACACTCACTATTAAGGCTAAAAGTGAAGACAGGGAAGATTTTTACCAGCTCTTGTGATATGAAATAGGACATTCAATCAGAATGTACTGATAATCACTGGTGACTGGAATGCAAAAGTTGGAAACTGAGAAAGTGGTTTGATGTTTGGAAAATATGGCCTTGGTGAGAGAAATGAAACTGGAGATTGAATGACAGAATTTTGTCAAACCAATGATCTTTTCATTGCAAATACATTTGTTCACCAACATAAATGGTGACTATACACATGAAGTTCACCAGATGGAACATAGAGAAACTAAATGGACGACATCTGTGGAAAAAGATGATGGAAAAGCTCAATATCAAAAGTCAGAACAAGACCAGATGCTGATTGTGGATCAAATCATCAACTGCTCATATGCAGGTTCAAGCTGAAACTGAAGAAAATTAGAGCAAGTATATAAGAACCAAGATATGACTTTGAGTATATCCTACCTGAGTTCACCTCAGGAAAAGGTTTAATGTGTTAGGTGTTAATGATCGAAGATCAAATGAATTGTGGCATGACATCAAAGACATCTTCATGAGGAAAGCAAAAAGTTATTAAAAAGACAGGGAAAAAAAGAGACCAAACTACATATCAACAGAGACTCTGAAACTTGCCTTTTAACATCATGCAGATAACGTAAAAGGAAGACATGATAAAGTTAAGGTACTAAACAGAAGTTTTCAAAGGGCAGCATGAGAAGACAAAATCAAATATTATAATGACCATGTACAAATAACTGGAGACAGAAAACCAAAAGAGAAGAACATGTCCTGTTTTTCTCAAGCTTAAAGAATTGAGGAAAAATTTCAAGCCTTGAGTGGAAATAGTGAAGGATTCTAGAGGGAAAATATTAAATGAGACAGAAAATATCAAAAGAGGATTAAAGGGATACATAGAGTCATTATACCAAAAACAATTGATGGATGACCAACCATTTCAAGAGGTTGCATATAAAAAGGAAGCAATGGTACTGAAGGAAGAAGTGGAAGCTGCCTTAAAAGAATTGGTGAAACACAAGGCTATGGGAATTGATGGAATACCAACAGAGATGATTCAACAAACAGATGCAGCACTGGAGGTGCTAACTGGTTTATGCCAAAAGATTTGGAAACCAGATACCTGACCAACCGATTGGAAGAGATCCATATATGTCTGTATTCCCAAAAAATGGAATCCAACCAAAAGTGGAAACTATTGAACGATATCATTAATATTACATACAAGTAAAATTTTACTAAAGATCATTCAAAAGCAACTGCAGCAGAATATAGATAGGGAACTGCTGGAAAATCAAGCCGAATTCAGGAGAGGGCATGGAACCAGAGATCTCATTGCTGATGTCAGATGGATATTAGCCAAAAGCAAAGGACACTGGAAAGATGTCTATGTTTTATTGACTATGCAAAGGCATTTGGCTGTGTGGGTCATAAGGAATTATAGATAACATTGCAAAGAATGGGAATACCAGAGTACTTAGCTGTACTCATGAGTAATCTGCACAAGGACCAAGAGGAAGTCTTTCAAACAGAGCAAGGAAACATTGCCTGGTTTAAAGTCAAGAAAGGTGTGTATCAGAGCTCTGTCCTTTCACTATACCTCTTCCATCTCTATGCTGAGCAAATAATCCAAGAATCTAGACTTTATGAAGAATAATGCAGCATCATGATTGGAGGAAGACTCAACAACCTATTTTGCACAGATGATACAACTTTGCCTTCTGAAAGTGAAGAGGATTTGAAACATTTACTAATGAAGATCAGTGAACGTAGCCTTCAGTATGGATTGAGCTTCAACATCAAAAAAGTCCTTACAACTTGGTCAGTACATCCAAGATTTTGCTTTACTTGGTTCTACAATCAACAGCAATGGAAGCAGCATTCAAGAAATCAAAAGCCGCATTACGTTGAGAAATGTTGCAAAAGATCTCTCTAAAGTATTGAAAAGCAAAGATGCGACGCCAAGAGGAAAATGCCCCTGACTCATGCCATGATATTTCCAGTTGCCTCATATGGTTGTGAAAGCTAGACATTGAACAAGGGAGACAGAAGAAAAATTGATGCTTTTGAATTATGGTGTTTGAGATGAATATTGACTATAATATGGACTGCCAAAAAAAAAAATCCCAACATATCTGTCCTAGAAGAAGTGCATTCAGAGTGCCCCTTGGAAGCTAGGATGGCTAGACTGCATCTGATGTATTTTGGACATGTAGTCAGAAGGGACCAATCCCTGGAGAAGGACATCATGTTTGGGATACTGCAGGTCAGCCTAAAAAAGTAAGACCCTCAACTAGATGGATTGATACAGTATCTGCAACAATGGACTTAAACATAAAAAGGATTGAGTGCCTGGAACAGAATCAGGTAGTGCTTCGTTCTGTCATACATGGGGTGACTATGAGTTGGACCTGACTCGATGGCACCTAACAACAAGTTCTCTATGTAAAACAGGTTGTCATAAGTCTGGTGATAATTTTGGATTAAAATAAAATAAAATTCCAAAAGCACTTTGTTTTTTTTAAAAAATTGTCCTACAGTATTTTGTGTGTGTGTGTGTGTGTGTGTGTGTGTGTGAGAGAGAGAGAGAGAGAGAGAGAGAGAGAGAGAGAGAGAGAGAGAGAGGTTGGATAAAGAGTGAGAAATCAGAGTATGAAAAGATTAGTTACCTTGTAAAAAACTAGTATGATTGTAGAAGTATTAAAATCCCTGTAGGAGATTTACAGAGAAGTCTGCCCTGGATTAGAACTTGATATCAAATAACTTAACTGAAGTCATACAATTTCTGTGCCATTTGTATTTGAGTTAATAGCATATGTTCCTGGAGGATTACAGCCAATGATTAAGGAAATTAGGTTTTGTTTGAATTTAATTTAGTTATATAAAGCTGCTACTATACTTTACAGCTTTGATATTTAATATTTAATAACCCAGATCTTAGAAGAATACTAGATATAGCTGTGTCATTATAGCTTGAAATATTATTCCCATAAGTCATTTATATTTGCTGGCTGATAAGGATGTTCGTCAAGTAGATGGACTCAACACGAGTCTGCTGATCTGGCCAAAGCAGTTCCACAGTTTGCTGAGTCCCTTGTATATTTCCACTCCATTTCCCACACCTGTAACTTCCTGAATCATAATTTATCTGGCCAGTCAATTGTCATAATAAAGAAACATGGCAGCCTTTACTTCAGCAGCCAGCCATGGGAATGAGTCAACTCTGCCTTTTTCTCATATTTTATCATAGCATTGCCTTCTCCTTTTTTTTTTTTTCTTATTTTCTTTTGCTTCGTCCTATAACCATTTTCTTGAATTTATTTTGTTCCTTAAATTTTCTGGGGCTCTAATTTTTCTTTCCTATGTGTATCGGTATTTTTTGATAGACATTTGAGCTTTCTTTTACTCTGATTTATGACAACTAGTCCTAAATTTATGATCCCTGTGCTGGCGACCAAACCTAGCACCTTGTATATGCTAGGCAAGTACTCCACCATTGAGCTACCCACCCCCCAGTCTCAATATCTTGAGACAGGGTCCCATAATATAGCTCAGCCTGGCCTTGAACTCGAAATCTTCCTACCATTGCCTGCTAAACATTGGAATTACAGACACATATCACCACATCTGGTTTAGATTAGCTTTTATTTCCTAATGTTCTGACTTTTTCTCCTATATAATAATATTTATATTACTTAAACTCTCTTCCTCTTTAGGTATTTCTGATGAGAATCTTTACCCCCTTTGTCCACAGGTCTTTTATTTTTAAAACTACTAGAAATCCTTCATTTACTGCAATTATGGTTAGTTCCTCTCACTTGCCTTCACTTCCTTGTTTGGGATTCCTTCAAATACAGGTCAAGTCAGCTCTTCAGAGAATTCCTAACTGCCAACTTCTAACTCCAAAGATTCTAAAGTCGGGACAGAGAACTTACTCAAGAATGTCCACTCTAACAATTTTCCTTATATACTTATATATCATAATGTACATATGTGTGTGTGTATATATATATATATATATATATACCTAAAATCCTGAAAGATGACCAGTATTTAAGTATGCAAGTTGAAATAGGAGGATTTTGTTTGAAGGGAATGAACAAATGCATTAAAAGATCATAAAAACCAAATTTATTTTGTGTTTTATGCCAGTCCTCTAAAAATTCTAGCTTAGATGCAGAGCAAGGTGGCACATGCCTGTAATGCCAGGGACTTCAGAGTTGAAGGCAGAAGGATTATGAATTCAAGGCCAGAGGTAGCCTGTGTAATTTTGTGAGACCCTGACTCAAGGTGAAAAATTTTAAAATGGGTTGGGGGTATAGCTCAGTGGTAGAGCACTTGCAAAGTATGTGTGAAGCCCTGGGTTTAACCCCCAAGTACTGCCAAAAATAAAAAATAAAAATAAGTAAATAACATAAAAATTTCAACTTAGAAACCATTTTATAACAATAATTATAAAATTATTGTTTTTTTTAGGTGTCATTGAGTCAGTATCCGACTCATAGCAACCCTACGTACAACAGGGGGAAACACTGTTGTCAGTGTTTCTCTGCTATTCACAAGGTTTTTCAATGGCTGATTGATTTTGGGGAGTGGGTTGCTGGGTCCTTCTCCCAAGCCTACAGTATCTGGTGTTCCCAGGCGGTGTCCCATCCAAATATTAACCAGGGCTGACCCTGCTTAGCTTCTGAGATCAGATGGGATTGGATGCCACAGGGCTATGGTTGCAGGCATAAAATCATTATAAATTGCTATTATAAATTATTACAAATTATATTATTAAAATTATCATATATTATTATAATAATAATACCTTTTAGAGCACAGTGATTGCATATTGCCTGGCAGCAATATTGGCTTTACTACTTTATGGCGGTGTGACTTTAAATAATTTGTCTTCTCTGTGACTGAATTCTCAGATCTGGAAAATGGGGACAACAATAATATTCTCTTGACAAAAGTGTTGTGTTGCTATGAATAAAGTGCTTAGAATTATGCCTCATATATAAGGAACCCTCTCTATCATTATTTTTATTGTTGTAAATGTAAAATAAAGCACCAATTAGAAAGGAATAACAAATCAGAGTCAACACTGAGAAACAAAAAGCATGACTAATAATGTGGTCATTTACATAATCTGTATCTTTTGGAATGTTGTTTACATATTTTGGGGGTTGAAAATTCTTTAGTGTTGTTTGGAGTAGCCCCAAATAACACACACTGAAGTCACTAGTACGGTGTTGACAGCCACTGCCCCAGCTGCTAGTAACCCATAGAGGAGTCCAAGGAAAACCCTGCATCAAGCATACTTGACATGCGAAGTGCTTTTTTGTATTTGAATGTAAGAAACTGTTTCAAATAATGCCAAGCTTGGCGCTCTGGTTGTTATTAAAATTTTTTAGCTCCAGAACTAGAGAAATAATATGTTTTTACTGATGTAAAAAACAGAACCATAAAGCACATCCAGAACTAGATCAAGAGATTCTACATTGCAAATTAGAAATCCCTAATTTGTTTGTGGACAAATCCATAGAGTGCTGGTTACACAGAAAACACTGCCCTCCATCTACCCTGAAAGGTAATTATATGCAGGAGAGAGGGTAACTGGAATAACAATTTTAATCTTCAATATCTAATACAAGGGGAATGAAAGAGATGGTTTATTATGTTTCAATGAATCATGAAATAAACCAGAACACATCACGAAAGAGAAAAAGAAAATTCAAATCAACTGAGAGAAAAGAGATCTGCTTCCAATAATATGTTTTCATTTAGTCACAAACTGTACACCATAGAATACTGAGAAAGGGTGAAAATGTGTGTAGTGATTAATAACAAGGAAAATGTCTTCCACTTAAAGGGGAAAACAAGTAGAATCTGCAGGATGTAGAAATATAGTAGTGGTGACAGTAGGAAATGTAGTCTCTCCTGACACAGTGGCACACACCTGCTGTGCCAGCTACTTGAAAGACTGAGGCAGAAGGATTGCTTGAGGAGATCATGGTCAGCTTGGGCAAAATAGTGAGATCCTATTAAAAAGAAAAAAAGAGGAAAGCAGAGGAGGGCAGTTTGGAAGTTATCAAGAGAAGAGAGGAATAGAGTGGCTAACCCTGGATATGCCTGGGAACAAGATTGCTAGTAAGAAGAAATAAAGCAGAACAACCATAATCAAATCCAGGTGTATTACAAAATTATTTTCAATTACATAAAACATTTTAATAGCCAGTTTTAAAGATTTAGGAATTATCAGTGTTTAGGGTTCAGAAAATTTGAATGAGAGTGACAATTATGGTATTTATCAGCTCCATGATCTTGAATAATAATTAACTTTGCCTATTTTCCCTAAATAAAATAATGTTAATAGCATCTACATCCCATACCGGGGCTGAGGTTTAGCTCAGTTGCTGGAGCTCTGCTCCACACTTTCTGAGGACCTGGGTTTGACTGCCAGCACCACATAAACAGGAGAAGGATGTGGCAATCCACTCCCAAAGCAATCCTGAAATAATCACCCATTGAAAACCCTATGAGGGTCACTATGATTCGGACATGACTTGACAGCACCTAACAACAACAACAACAACAACAACAACACATACCATACCTTATAGAGCTTTAAGAATCGTTAATTGAAATAATGCTTTGAAACATAAAGCACTATAGAGTGTAAATTATTAATATAATTTAGCTTTTTCTTGATTTTCCAATGGTGAGAATATTATTATTCTATCATATTGTTTATGAACAGCTCTAGTTGTTAAGGGAATCTCTGTATAATATATGAAAAAAATCTAGCTTTCACACTAATTCAAGCTATAGCTCTGGTGCATCATAGGATTAAATTTCATCAGTTATCCAATGATTTTTCCAACTATTTACTTGCCATTATCATAATACCTTTTAAGTTTTCTACTGTGTACATTAGAGAACAAAGTTCAAGGATTGGATAATTCAGTGTTTAATGACATTAGAGCTCCGGATAGTCTGGTCCCATTATACACAAAATATGATACACTCTCCAGGCCCTAGAAATCCTGGTAATTTTCCTCTAGACTGTTAGAATTTGTTGTTATTTTTTCTTGAAAGATGGTGCCTATATCTGTGATGGACTCGGTCTTGCCTACCTTACATATCACCACTTCACTTGTCTCTTCTCTTTGCCAAAAGCTTTTTTTGTTCAGATATCACAGAATTTTGTACTCAAAAAAAAGCAGCCCCTCTGTGGATCCAAGAGGTGAGTGTTGGTTAGTTGAAGCAAATCAAGGCAATTCTACCACTCTGCCAAGCACACAAGCATATAATATAGTTTTAGCCACTAAAATACAAAAAGAAGTCTTCAGGCAGTTTTTAGAAAAAGTTTTCATTCTTAATAAGAGATCCAAGACCAAGACTTACCTCTTTCCACCTGTGGGATGTTTACTTCTGAAGTCATGATGTTTGGAGATCCTTCAGACAATTTGAGATGATAATATAGAAGGAAAGTCAGGATTATTGCAGAACCGTCAACCTAGGGCTCCTTGATTGTTAAGGCACTGAATTAACAAATATTAACTTTTCCCTTCTTCTGACATTTTCATGTGAGATAATGTGTCAGCCCCATTGGATGTGCAGTGAATCTACTGAAACACAGGCCCCTTCCCTTTACCCCCACCCCAAGATGAACTGCTGCTGCAATAACCACTTTTAGGCGCTCTGACAATTTCCCACTCCAGGTGCCTGTGCCTCTTCGTCCTGAAGGTGCAATGGTGAAGTGCAACAGGATGAGGTTAATCACTGTCCTCTAAGCCTTGTCCAAAAAGGAATGGGATTTGGTGGAGTTCGGGTTTAAGACTCACATATTTGATGGGACATTTCTGCAGCTGTGTAAGTAGAAACTCACTTATTAAAAAACCATTTACTGGTTCATCTAACTTCCTCTCCTTTCTTTTCTTTTTTCCATCAAGTTCTCTTTTCCTGACCTGGATCATCTTTTTAGTAATTTACATATGCCTAACACCTTGTCTCAGTCTGCTTTTGAGGAACCCTAATTAAGACAGTTTAGGTATTCTGTTATCTGCAGCTAAAAGCATTCTGATGCAAATGCTACAGACAGCACTGTATAATAGAACTTTCTGTGATAGTAGAAATGTTCATAATGGCTACTATGGTAGCCATTAGCATTAGCAACATGTGGCTACAGAACACTTAAAGTGTGGCTAGTGACACTAAGGAACTGAACTTTTCAGTTCATTTCATTTTAGTTTAAATTTAAATAGCCATGTGTTGCTGGTGGCTACTATGTTGGGCAGTGCAGCTCTAGATCATTCCAATGAGGACTTAATGAACAAAACAATTGCATCCTTGTCTTAAACTTTAGGACTTTTTTCCACAACCATCCATTTTGTACAAAAAGGAGTTGTGTTAGGCCAGGCTTTGAGAAGAATACAAAGATGAATTAAATAAATAGTTTCTGCTTTGCAAAACTCAATCCATTCAGGAAAGCACAAAGGCAAATAAATACATAAAATCAGGGATACACATTGCAAGAGTTGCATAAACAAAGCACTATGAGAAATAAAAGGATGCACAATTTCTGCTACGTGAAACCAAGAATACTTCACTGAGGTGACATTTGAGCTGGGTCTTAAAGATGACCATACTATCTTCTGGGAGGGACAGGAGGAGAATTATATTTATAACAGAGAAAAGAGACACTGAGAAGCAGCATAAACACAAAGCAGAAGAGTGCAAGTGGTAAGCCAGGCATGGTGGTACATGCCTGTAATCCCAGCAATTTGGGGGACAGAGGCAGGAGGATCCCAAGTTCGAGACCAGAGGCAGTCTGCGTAATTTAGTGAGATCCTGTCTCAAAAAAAGTAAAAGAAAATGGGCCAGGGGTGCAGCTCAGCAGTACAGCACTTGCAAAATATGCAAGTGTGAGGCCCTGGGTTCAACCATCAGTACTGAAAAAAAAAAAAAAAAAGCCGAGTGGTAAAGCTGGCCCACAGATCAAAACTCTAGGTGAGGCTGAGAATATGCAGAGCTTTGGTTTCCATAATAACACTCTTGGATTTTATTATTCTGTGACCAGTAGTAATTTAAATGTTTGTGCTTGGGTGAGAGTGATGTTGTTGTTGTCTTTGTTGTTGTTGTTGTTGTTGTTATTAGGTGCCGTTGAGTTCTGTCCGACACATAGCCACCCTCATAGAGTTTTTAATGGTTGATTGTTTCGGGATTGTTTCAGGAGTGGCCTTTCATATCTTCTCCCTGTTTTGCGGTGCTGGGGATTGACCCAGATCAACAGAAAGTGCTGAGCAGTGCTCTACCAACTGAGCTAAAGCCTCACAAGTAGAAACATAGAAATTAGTTATAAGTTTACACCATTAGTCTATGTAAAAAATAATACTGAAGGCTGGGGATATAGCCCAGTGGTCAAGTGTTTGCCTAGAAACAATATTAATATGAACTTTGTCATTAACATTAAGGTTAAGAGGTCGATACAAACACAACTCCCAGATAGACCTGGCAGGGGCTAACCACAATATGAAAGTAGGCTATGAGAGAGAAGGGTTGGAGATACCTTATAGAGAACTTAAGGGAAGAGCAGGTTTGATGTGGGGAAAGATAATAAATATTTTGAGAGTAAGGCATGCAAATGCTGGTGTTGGGGTCCAGCTATATCAAGAGATGCAAAGGGTTTCTTGTTCTTTATAGTGTTGGGAATCAAACCCAGGGCATCATGCATGCTAGGCAATAATTCTACTACTAAACTATCCCCAATCCAATGCAGATAGTTTGAAAAGGAAGAATAAAAGTAGGATCTTGAAGTTTACTTGTATCTCAGGGAGGATGAAAGGCTTTGGAAAAACCAGTGTGATACAAAGGAATACATTAGTTATTTCTCTAAGAACCACATTTATACTTTAAGCTACTATTGAGTAAAAAATTGTCATTTATTCTTGTGACATTCTCTTGTTGATTGGGCTTATTATTCCAGTCTACTGAACTTGTTCTTTGACTACCAATCATTACAGTGGAATGTTGCACAATTTTTCTGACTCTCTGATTTTTAAACTGAGTTATTTAAAACATAAAATAATTAAATAAAAGGAAAAACTAATAATTTTCCTGGAAAAGGCAGCAGAATAGTAAAAATCAGGCCATGGATGCTGTGGTGTATCTCAGATTCCAGTCCAAGGTGTTCATTTCCAGAGTCTGAGAATGTTGGCCACTAACAGCTCATAGTGGAGTCCTTCTGCAAGAACTGTCCTTGATGTTGTCCTTATATCCACCCCTGGGAGACAATCTGTATCCATTAGCTGCCTTGTATCACTCCTTTGCTTCAATTTTGGTCAGTTTAGAACAATCCCAGCTCCATGGCTTCCTCTGAGGTCAGCTGAAGCCTCAATTGCAACTTCATCACAGTTCAACTTCTTTTGCACTCCTCGCTTTCTCGTAGGTGTTATTCCCAGGAGCATTCCCAAATAAACTTCCTGGACACAAATGTCCATCTCAGAGGAACCCAACCTAGAATGAACTGCAAATCACAATCTCAGCAGGTACTTTTGTCAGCATATATAAACCATCTTAGAAATCATTTAAGGCATCAAGATTCTTTTTTTATTTGAAAAAGAAGATTAATGAGGATGACTTTTTAAAAGTTATATTAATTTAATCAGCATGGCACTGGTGCAATAATAAAGAGACAAATGAATAGATGAGAATAGATGTCTCTGAAACAGATCCTACTATATATAAGAATTTATTATATTATCAAGGCCATTGATATCACAAAATATGATAAAGATTAATAGCATAACAAATTGAAGAGAAAGAGAAGATTATTCCACAAATAATACTGGAACAACAAGATGGAAAAAATAAATTTAATCTTCATATCATGCACTGAAATCTCAGATAGATTAGATATGTTAGTTCAACTTCACTAAGAATCAAGGAAGCAAATTTAGACATCAGTGAGATACTATCTTTTACTTGTCATATTGGTGGGAAAAAGTACCTTCATGTATTGTTGGTGAAAATATAAATTACTACAGCTTTTAAAGGATAATCTGGTGTTTACTATGAATATTTGGAATGTGTATATCTTTAGTTTTGAAAAATAATATGTATATGTAACATTTGGAGTAATATATGTATATGTGATAAACTTTAAGAAATCTTGAGTTTTTTACAAATATATATATATTTGTGTACATTTCAAAATATAAATATATATAGTCATATAACCATCATCCAAATCAAGATATGGTTACTTTAATCACTTTAGTGTTTCCTGGTATCTTATCCTGAATAGTGGCTCTTCTAACAAATAAATAAGACAGACAATGTTCTAACTTCCATGCAGTTTATGGTCTACTGGAGGAGATAAATTGTTATTGACTAAATAATTATCCAAAAGATTACATGTTAAAAAGTGATACAATTATTACAATAAAAAAAAAACTTGGAGGTACAAAAAAGAAAAACGAAGGCTATTTCAGTGGTGCACACCTATAATCCCAGCAACTCAAGGGGTGGGGGCAGAAGGATCATTAGTTTGAGGCCAGAGTCAGCATGCATAATTAACTGTCTCAAAATTAAAAATAAAAAAGAAGCTGGGAGTATAGCTCAGTGGTAGAGCACTTGCAAAGCATGCACAAGGTCCTGGGTTCAACTGTTGCTGTTGTTGTTGTTAGGTGCCATCAAGTTGGTATCTGACTCATAGCAACCCTCATAGGGTTTTCAGTAGCTGACTGTTTCGGGATTGCCTTGGAAGTGGATTGCCAGGCCCTTTTCCCATTTTTGTGGTGCTGGGAATTGAACTCAGGACCTCAGAGACTTCAGCGCAGCACTCTTACCAACTGAGCTAAATCCCAACCCGGGTTCAACTATAGTACCACCCACACAAAAAAATTAATTAATTAAAAAATAAAAAAAGGAAATTGTTATTTAGGTTGGGGAAAGTGAGGAAGGACAAATCTGAAGAAGTAATATTTAACATGAAGAATGAATAAGAATTAGATAGAAAGTAGAAGGAAAGAGTATCACAGGAGAGAAAATAGTTTGCAGCTTATGTTGGGAGTCTTAAGGTACAGAGAAATAAAACATTGTTAGTTAGCAGAAAGGAGGCAAAGCAAGAGCTGGAGAAACAAGCAAGAGCCAGTTCCTGCTGAGACTTATAAAATAGCTAAGGATGTATGTTTTGATGTAATAGTGATGGATAAATACTTGAAGGTTTTAAAGAAAAGTACATTTTTAAATGACCTTTGTGGACCATTTTGAAGGTAGTGGATTGTTAGTAAGAAAGAATGGAAGTTGGGAGACCACTTATTAGGCCATTGCAAGAGATGGTGATGACTTGCACCAGAAAAGTACATTGGAAACAGAAATAAATGAGAGAGATAAGATGTATTGTGAAAGTTATGTCCACTTAGCTCAAGGCCTGATAGGATGAGAAGAGTGAGGGCAAAAGAAATTGTAAATTCATACAGGAACAGCTTTGAGGGACATCTATCAAATGCTGCGATAGTTACTTTGGGTTTGGGTGAGAAGGGAGGATGGAGACAGACTTTCACATTTTATTCTATAGAATCCAAATTAAAATGATGATGATAATAGTAATGAGGCTGGAGGAGGATGGTAGTAACAGAAGGAGTAGTTTAGAATTATTAAATCACCTTGCATTATCACCTAAAATTTATTGCACTATTTAGCAGAAATAAAAGAAATAATAAAGTAAATGGTCATTAATTTGATCTCATAAATTTTTAACTCTATAGATGAAAGATAATATAATTCAAATTAAAAGACAAAGTAAAGTTGGAGCAACCTCACTTGATAATGAATCAAGATAATTTCTATATAAAATGCTCATATAATTACTAAGGTTTGAGGCTTTCCATACTAATCAATAGTTCACAAAGAAAGAAATAAGGATATTTGGGAGACATTGCAATAAAAAAAATGGGAACATGGATCCCCTTTTCTTATTCCTCACAGACTAGCAGAGATTAAATCAAGGAGAATCTGCAGGGTAGAGTGGAATGGAGGAAGCAGCGAGGCGGGCCATCTGAAGCATTTGGGCAGCAAGTTCAGCTGTTGTAAGTGTGACATTTGGGCAATATTGTACGTGTGTCTTTTACAATGTTCATATCTTTTGACTTGAACTTCACCTCAAGGGCTCTATTCTAAAGAAATGAGCACAAACATAAAGAGATATTTATGCCCAGAGATGTTCCTTGCAGCCACTGTTTGAACACAATATTGGAGACAAGATAATATACAGTGGTAAATGGTTACACCAATTATGAGATTTCCTTAACTATCCTTGTTGTTGTTAGGTGCCGTCCAGTTGGTATCCGACTCATAGCGACCCTCTGTACAACAGGGGAAACACTATTGTCAGTGCTTCTCTGCTGTACATAGGGTTTTCAATGGCAGATTGATTTTTGGGAGGGGGTTGCCAGGTCCTTCTCCCAAGTCTACAGCTTCTAGTGTTCCCAGGCGGTCTCTCATCCAGGTATTAACCAGGCCCAACCCTGCTTAGCTTCTGAGATCTGACAGGATCTGATGCCACAGGGCTATGGCTGCAGGCTAACTATCCTATGGTCATTTAAATTTACATGGAGAAAGTCATAAACTATGATTTTAAGTGAAATCATGTTTTTATGTTTGCTTGACCTTCACCCTTTGACTCCCCCACCTTTGTCAATTACACACAGCCATGCCAACATCAGAAACCCACTTTAATTCCAATTTAGCCATGCTATCTCAAGCATAGGAAATCTTTGGGAGGCTCACTCACATACCTGTCTTCCAGATTTTGCTTCTCACTCATATCATCAATTACTGCATTCAAATGTTAACTGCTATCTCAGGGTAATAATAGACCCCAGGGTTGGTGCAGGACATGGGGCACTGTAGCACTTACCTAAGTATGGTTACATGGGTCTTGGGGTCATTTGTGACCCCAGAAGCATGACATCATTTAAGGGATAAAATAGATGTTATTCACTGTGTTGGGGAAACTTGCACTAGAACTCAACTTTGATTGCTGGAATCAGTGACTATATATTTCATGGGGGATATATTCCAGAAGAAAGAGATCATAAATTTAGAACTATGAGATAAGCTTTCTAAAAATAAAAATAAAAAATGCTGTCCATGGTCATTGTAAATAAAAGAGAACAATAGCATCCATGCAGGTTAACAAAAGGAGAGCTGAGAATCTATACTTCTCAGCACATCTAATACTCTGTCCTGTAATAGGTATTCAAACTCTATTGGTAAATGGCCATGTTTTATGTTAATTTTGTCTTCCCACTAGAAGGCAAAGTATATGAAGGCTAACCTGCTAACTTACTTGTGTAGAAACTTGCATAATATTGAGCATCATGTATATCTAGGATGTGTGTATTTTATACTAAAACAGTCTGGAGAAAAGCAGACTAAAAAAGCATAGAGCAACCACTGGGGAATGGCACTGGAAGATGATGGAAGATAGTCATTCTTTCACTTGTTCAAATACCTCACTTTTTAAATGGTAATTTTGTATTTTTGGACATTTTTAATTAATGAATGAAGCAGGATAAAAAAGTGGGGAAGTTAAGGGGACGTGAGAAGGAAAAAGAACCCTCACCCCAGGATCTAGTTTAAATCTCACCAGAGAGTCAAGAATTTCCACACAACTTTCAAGGAAACTGCTGTGGGGACTGCCTGCCTGCACAGAAATATTATTTTGAGAAATATTTCAAACAAAAATGTTAAAATAGAAATAAGCCATGCTTAGGATCAAAATGTGTGTGATCTTTGAGTTTAACTTTACTTTCTCCTCTGTAATCCTGTGCTTCTCTGAGAATCTCACAAGGCAAATTACAGACCATGTTTATGTGTTATTAGCGCTCTTTTCTTGTCTGTAAGCCTATACAATGGACTTCTTGAACCACTTTAGAGTCTCCTTAGGTAGAAAGTATACCAAAACATTTCTACTTAATCTTTTAAATCTTCCTAACAATGGAACTTCTCTCTTTGACCTATTTTGGACTATGATTTTGTCTTACTTGCATTTCCTTCTCATCCTTAAACCTTAACAATGTACCTTGTAAGGCCACCCTCCTGCAGCCATAGCCCTGTGGCATCTGATCCTGTCAGATCTCGGAAGCTAAGCAGGGTCAGGCCTGGTTAATACCTGGATGGGAGACCACCTGGGAACACCAGAAGCTATAGGCTTGGGAGAAGGACCTGGCAACCCCCTCCCAAAAATCAATCTGCCATTGAAAACCCTATGAACAGCAGAGAAACACTGACAATAGTGTTTCCCCTGTTGTACAGAGGGTCGCTATGAGTCGGATATCAACTCGACGGCACCTAACAACAACAACAACAACAACAAGGCTACCCTACAGAAGAAGAAATTCCTCAAGATAGAACAGGTGAACCAGCTCGGTTTTTTTTTCTTTTCTTTTTTTTTTTTTTTAGTACTTTGACCACAAAATCATATATATAAAACTATTCTTCAGACATTTAAATGCAACTCTCTTGAGGAGCCTGCAGCCATAGCCCTGTGGCATCCAACCCCGTCAGATCTCAGAAGCTAAGCTGGGTCTGTCCTGGTTAGTACTTGGATGGGAGACTACCTGGGAACACCAGATACTGTAGGCTTGGGAGACGGACCTGGCAAGCCCCTCCCAAAAATCAATCTGCCATAGAAAACCCTATGAACAGCAGAGAAGCACTGACAGTAGTGTTTCCCTTGTTGTATGTAGAGTCGCTATGAGTTGGATACTGACTCAACAGCACCTGACAACAACAACAACATAGACGCCCAGCTCAGGATTTAAGATTTTTGGGAGAAGGACCCGGCAACCCACTCCCAAAAATCAATCCACCACTGAAAACCTTATGAGCAGCAGAGAAGCACAATCGTGTTTCCCCTGTTGTATGTAGGGTCACTATGAGTCAGGTACCAACTCGATAGCACCTGACAACAACAACATCTCTTTTGAGAAGCCTGAATCTGAGTGTTGAATGTGTACTGTGATTCTTTTCTTAAGCAATTCTCTCTCTTGAGAGCGTGTCCATGTTTTTGATAAGTACTATTATTTTTTTCTTAAGTATTTTTTTTTCTCTCTTGACGCCCAGGCTTAAATCTAAAACATGTACTGTTTCTTATCCATAATTAGAAAACTCATTCATTTCACTCTGACTCATCCTGACATTCTTTTCTCTGACAGAGCCAAGGACCTGGCTTCACCTGAGTAGAGGTCCCTGAGCAGGGGGACCTTCTCAGGCAGCAGTGCTGGGCTGTGTATCCCCACTACTCCTGACAATTGACATATATTAATTTCACTAAAAGTAAATAAAAAACATATTACTATGTTTTACATAATCTTTCTCTGTTTTTAAGAAGGTATGGGTGAGAGAGAGAGAGAGAGAGAGAGAGAGAAAGAGAGAGAGAGTGTTACTTAGTATTACTCATATTCAACCCAGGATAAAACACAGCTACTCAAAGAAAACCCAAGATAAAAGTAGTACTGTTTGTGGTAGTGAAAAACAGCTATAATAGTAGAAGTGGTATAATATTTGTTGTTCTTAGATGCTGTTGAGTTACATCTGACTCATAGTGATCCTGAGTACAGCAGAATGAAACACTACCCAACATTGTGCCATGCACGCAATTTTTTTATGTTTGAGCCTATTTTTGTGGACATTATGTTTTTTCTCATTTTGAGTTGTACCACATCAGCAAAAGGAGGTCCCCAGGGACTTTACTCCATTCCTGTCATTAAGGTAACTCTACTCTGAGGAGGCAACACATCCCCAGTCATGTTTTGAATGCCTTCCAGCCTGGGGAGCTCATTTTATAGCACAATTTTTGACAGTACTTCTCTACTATTCATAGGATTTTCAATGGCTAATTGTTTTGGGCCTGTAGCCATACCACTGTAGCATCCAATCCCATCAGATCTCAGAGGCTAAACAGGGTTGGACCTGGTTAGTACTTGGATGGGAGACTGCCTGGGAACATCATGTGTTGTAGGCTTGGGAGAAGGACCTTGCAACCCACTTCCAAAAAACAATCAGCCATTGAAAACCCTATGAATAGCAGAGAAGCACTGACAATAGTGTTTCATCTGTTGTACATAGGGTCTCTATGAGTTGGACAACAACTCACCGTCACCTAACAACAACAACAACAATTACCTTGGTAGTGGGCTGCCGGGTCCTTCTCTCTTAGTCTGGAAGCTCAGCTGAAATCAGTCCAACCCACCCACCTGCTAGTATCTGAGATGCCAGGGGCATAGCTTTTAACATCACAGCAACATGCAAGCCCCCACAGCACAACAAGCCAACAGAAATGTGGGGGAATACAATATTAGCAGCTATTAATATATATGTAGTGCCTTACATATGTTTGTTCAGCATTTGTGGTTCCTAAATGACCTTGACTTATCTCCTTTGTCCTATTAAACAAAATTATAAAGCCATTGTTAAATCATTTCCATTTAACTAAAGGGAAAGTGAGGCTCAAAGTATTTGCCTAGCAAATAGTACAAAGATAACAAATGGTAGAACCAATACAAGGTTCCTAGACCAGTTTCAGTTTCTCTATTTTTATAGACATATTTAATCATCTCAGGTCAATAACAAATTGCACTCTGAGTATTTAGACTAGTAGTATGTTATAATTTCAAGGATGAGGTACTTCTCAATATGAAGCAAAAGTAATCCAAGAATGACCTAACAGTAAGAGTGATGATTAGAGGATTTTGTGGTTTTTATTTGTTTCATGTCAATGACTTTTTTCCCCAGAGCAGGTGAAATTGGAAAGATATAAAAATAAAATTGGGTGTGTTCTTGGGATACATAAAAATTTTGGAGTAGTTCTGAGTAGGAAATGATCTACTCTACTGGTTGAAAATGAAAAATGTCTTGTAAAGTCATGTGGATTTTGAAAATTATTCCAATGATTCCTGTTGTTGTTGTTGTTAGGTGCCGTCGGGTCAGTATCCGACTCATAGGGTTTTCAATGGCTGACTGTTTCAGGATTGCCTTGGGAGTGGATTGCCAGGCCCTTCTCCCACTTTTGCGGTGCTGGGAATTGAACTCGAGACCTCAGAGACTGCAGCACAGCGCTCTACCGAGCTAAATCCCAGCCCAATGATTCCTAAGCTTAATATAAATTGTATGTGGGTTACTACCTCACAGTAACTTGCACTAGCATATGCCATCCCTAAATATAATCATTCAACTAATAAACCTTATGAAAATCCTGTTCCTGAACAGCTCACTTCCTCCCCACAACACTGTAAATCTTCACTTTAAAGTACATTTTCTGGTGAGGCACACAGTAAGGTGATCATTTAGGAACTGTGAATTTTATCATCCATGAAGTCTGCTATTTTATAATTTTCATGTTGTTGTGAGTCACTTCTGATCACTACCACCTCTGCCATTATCATCAACCAAGAGGACTTACCTCATACTTCCTCTGGCTCACACTCTGGAAAAGTCCTTATTCTTTCTTTGCAGAGTGACTATACCTCTTTACTGAATCTTCAAATATTTTATTCTTCTATGAAGCATTTCAATAGCAGTTATACAATATTTTGCATGAGTGGGTGATGTTTTCCATTTAGATTCTTGTGAAGGTAATAGAAAATGATGAAACTGATATTACTGCTGATTTTGAAACCCTAACATTATATAGTGAGTATTTTACTGGAACTAAACATATGTGCTGTGGATTTAATTTGAGCTGAAAGATGAGAAAGTAAATTGCCAAGGGAGAATACCATGAATAAGAATTCTTAGACTCAAAAAATACCTTCTAGCATAAGACCTTTTAGAAGGGAAAACGTGAAATGAGAATAATATCCTTCACTTTAATTTGTTTATATTTAGTACTCTATGTTTGGGGTATTTTATTTTCTCTTAGTCTAGCATTTTGGGGGTTTTGTTATATATTAAGAACTCCTACAAGAATATCATACCAATATCTCACTTAAACATCACGTTAACTTTTCAGGTAAATATTATGTACATTTTCTAGATTAGAAAACAAAGGCTTACAGAATGGGAATATCTTATCCAAATCAAATACCCAATAAGATGAAAGAGCCAAAAATTAGACAAAGATCTCCCTCTAGACAGAGTCCAAACCTTTAATCAAGTTTTGCTAAAGGTTCTATTAGATTCTATGAGGATCAATAAATCTAGATTCTAGATTGACTAGAGTCAATAAAAATTCTTGAGGGATATACTACCTTAATCATTAAACGTATCTTAAGCACCTGTTGGTTATTAGGTAGTTATTCCCTCACATGTCTATCAGCTTGTCATGCTGTGGGGGTTTGTGTATTGCTCTGGTGCTGAAAGCTATGCCACCAGTATTCCAGATACCAGCAGGGGCACCCATGGGGGACAGGTTTCAGCTGAGCTTCCAGACTAAGACAGACTAGGGAGAAGGACCCAGCAGCCCACTTATGAAACAATTAGTCATTGAAAACCCTATGAATGGCAGAGAAGCATTGCTAAATACAGTGCTAGAAAATGAGCCTCCCAGGCTGGAAGCGATTTAAGAAATGACTGGGGAAGAGTTGCCTTCTCAAAGTAGTCGACCTTAATAATGGAAATGTAGTAAATTGTCTGGGACCTCCATTTGCTGATGTGGCACAACTCAAAATGATTATAAACATAGTGGCCACAACAATAGGCTCAAACATATAAAGATCATGCACATGGCACAATACTGGGTAGTGCTTCATCCTGTTGTACACAGAGTCACTATGAGTCATATCCAACTTGACAGCACCCAACAACAACAAATTAGTTATTGGTATTATCGTTCTAGCATTCTGGATACAGAAAAACATAAGCAGAGGAAATTATTGAATAGGAATTATAAGGCAGTGAAAGTCATGCATTTTGGGACAAAAATTAAAAAGGATTGTCTATGCATAAATATAGTGGAAATTATATGGGATTTATAGCAGATTACAAGTTACTGTCAGTCAGAAATGCAACACTGTTTGAAAATAACACAGACATAACAACATAGTGACTGCAAATAATATTCTCTTTGTCTTCAGCATTAGCTAAGCTTTTGTGAGAACAAGTTGTTCCAGTATGACCAAATTATAAGAAAGATATGGGAAACGTGGAGAGAGTCCAAAGGTCTGAAATGAAAAATTAAAAACTAAGAAGAAAAGAAATTCTTGAATAAATATTTAAGGATTTGGGGTTATTTTGTGTGAAGGAAGCAAAGATGTGGGCAAGAAGAGCCTTGATAGCTATTTGTTTAGATAGAAAAATTTTCATAGGATATGAAGTAGTTGTTCCTGTTTTCTGTTAAAGGAAAACAAAAAATGTATGTTTTTCAGAATATGATACCATAAATGTGATAAAGAGGAAATGTGATAAAGAGGTCATTCTTTATTCCATTCAAGAAGCAGCAACTTAATTCTTCTCTTGGGACTTGTAAATAGGCAGAAACAAAAACTATAAGATTACCTGGGGACAGAAGTTTCTCTTCTCATACTTGTCATGATGCACTTGCTGTCAGAGAGTATCCATTTACCAACCAAAGCTACATAATTCTACAACATAAATGAGATACACTTTCCTGGAAGATTGTACAGTACAGATGTCTGAAAGTCTTAGTTGGTCACATATTTTGCAAAATTGAATTATTTACCAAGATTAATTTTTTTATTTCTTACTTCTGATTTCTTATTTCTCTAATTTTTAAAAAATCAGAATATGTAGCACCTTACCCCTAATCTTGGTGGGCTAAAGGTATACATTGCATTCCATACTAAAGAAGACATGTGCCCTCGGGTGCACCTGAGTTTCCAACACTTCCTCCAGAATGTATACCTCATCTAATTTCAGTCATTTGTGTTACCTGCCTAGTCTCTGTAGACATTTGACTTGATAGCTGCTGACATAAATTAAAAGGAAAGAAAGGCCATTCACTGACTTTGAAAAATCGATTTAGCTTACATAGTTGTACTTGGAACTCTCTTACAGTTTATTTAGAGCTGTATAACCAAATTCAGGCTAGTGTAGTGTCCCTGAGCAACAGTGCACAACAAAGAGACACAAAGAAGAATTCATCCCCCATGGTCTTCTAAAAGTATTCTATGGAGCTAAACTTCTCTAGCTAAGACTGAAACACACACCAGGAGCCACTGCAAGTCACACACACACAAAAATTATGGCAACTGATCATCTTAGGGGATCATTTTCATTCAAGAATGAGTAATTCAAAATTTAATTTTCATATTAAAGTACACAGTATTCTAGCATGCAAAATTCAAGAACATTTGTAAGATAAAGCATGAAATTTCAAAGACATTTACCATTTTTAATAATGAACTGAGGGTCATACTTGTACTATTGGTCAGTACTTTGCAAAGATTGAGGAGAATTACTAGGTTTCCACCAAATCCAAATCATTACAACTTCTATCCCCTGTGGCTACAACCTCTCCTGAATCTCTTCTCAAAAGTCTTATAAGCATAAGGTTATATGTCCAATGGACACGTAAATCCTAATTAAGATTATTGTGCACCAATTCCCCCCATTAACACTCCCCGATGACATAAAGCAATTCTGCATTTGAAATGTTAGTGTTTAGTGGTTATCAATTGAAGCACTATTTCAGCATAATGTCTCAGTTAGCGACACATTTCCAGTTAGATTGCCTAGACACTACCACTCAACAGGTACAGCACCTTAATGAATAACTTACCCTCTGTGATCTCTAATTTCTTCACAAATCTGTCATAAGATCATTAAAAGATTTAAATGTGTCAACATTTTTAAGGCATCTGGTATAGTACTTGGAATATTGTAAGTGATATAAACTTTCCTGTAGGAAACATTAATTTCTATTTTTCTAAAATTTTATTTTTAAGTAGAAGGAGTCTGATTATTCATTTAGGGAACTTCATAATCTCACTTTGAGATTATACCCTTGTGTGGAATGTTTCTCAGCCAAATCTCCAGTCTCAACCTTAGGTTTAGCACTATGAGGGAAAACAAAGTACGAAAACCTGAGACCCTCTCACTCTGAACCACTATGTGTGATTTGAAATCTCAGAAAGCAATAGAAAAACTAGGAAAAATAGAAACCCTGCCAAATAGCGTTTATTTCAGAAATGTGAGAAACTTGATCTCTAAATTTAATTGATGATCACAATTGAAGTAAAGGGATAAACATTTAATGCCTTGTTATATCCAGTGGCATTTAAATGAGCAATTATACATATTTATTTATGAGTATATATTTTTTTAGTTTGTTTCCTTTACTTTTTTTTTCTTTGGTTTTGTGGGGTTGGATTTTTACTTTTTTATTTTTTTGCCTGAAAGATTTTTAAAACATAGTTTCTGTACCTAAATACCATATCCAAAAGATTAACTTTACCCAATTAGATGACAGGAAACTATTCTAAGAATAAGGACACAAGGTGATGCTCTATCATGATATACTTCATAATTAAAAGGTAGTTTTAAAAAACCTAGCAATATCGTATTTCTCTGGTTAGCCTTGCCTAGTAGATTTCAAACTCTCTTTTTAAGTTTAAAGACCTTAACTAACTTTATTGCTTCTAAAAATACATAACAATCTAATCCATAAACTAGATTAAGTGTTCCCTCAAATATTTTGGTCTCAGGACCACTTTATAGTCTTAAAAACTATTAAGAACCTCAAAAAGGTTTCCTTTATGTGGATAATACCAATAAATATTTACATAATTAAAACTTGTTAAACTGGGAAAATTTTAACTATTTTTCCCTTAATGCCACTAATGTAACAATCCAAATGCATAGTAAGATAAATGAAATACTTTTATGAAAAAAACCTATATTTCCCAAAGTCCAACCATTAGTGACAAGAGTGGCATTGTGTCACATTTTTTGTAAATCTTCTAATGTCTGAATTTGGAAAATACAATTAGCATTTAAGTTCTCAGATCATCTACTGCATTCCATACCTTGTAATGCATGTGTAGGATGAAGTATGTGAAGACAATATGGCCCTCACAGATACATATTTTAAAATGACAGGAGTCTTTTAATAGGATTTTTAGAGAATTGTAGACATACTTCTTTGGTACAACACTTAAGAAGTGGCAGTTTTCCTAAAGTTTGGTTGCATGTGGAATCTGGAATTGTATCAGGGAGTTTTTGTATATGTTGTAGTAATATCTCTATGTGTGTCTTGCAGTTCCAGTGGAGTTTTTCACTCAATAACAATTTTGTAACATCACACATTGGCCATTTGGAAAATTCAACTCACTAAATAATATAAGCCACCCAAATGATGACATATATATAAAAATTACATTTATTGATACCATCAATTTTATCAGAAAAGGCTTTAAACTAGTCACTTTGGCTCATGCCTGTAATCCCAGCATTAGGGAGGCTGAAGCAGAAGGATCACAAGTTCCAGGCCAACTTGGGCTATATTGGGAAACTTTGTCTCAGACAGTAACAACAACAAAGTCTTTAAGAGTTGAAATGTTGTCATACTCAAGGTAAAAGACAAATTTTCTAAAGTTCTCATTTTCACTTGAAAGCCCAAATGATATGATCATGAATAAAAGATGCCATTTGTTTTACCTGAAGTAGGAGGCTTACTTGTTCATTTTTAAGTAAATATTTGAATACCCAAGTCAGAATAACCACAGTCTGCTTGTTAATCATTCTTTCAAGTAAGAAACATGTTCCACAGAAAAGGTGGATACTTGAGCTTGTAACTCAAAATAGTCAGACAAGAGCCTTAATTCTGACAACCATCATGCAGCAGCATGTTCTATGAGTAATTCCCATTCACCACAGAGAATATTAAAAAGATTTAATAAAATCTACTGTGGGATTTCCTGAAATCAACTATTTTTACTGTATCATCAAGGATATTTTTAAAGTAAAACTGACATTTTCCTTTTCCTTTTCCTTTCTTTTTTTAATTGAAAGGGCATGTTTGTGATGGATACTGTCAATAAATATAATTTATAAATTTATAAATATAAATATATCCCTTCCTTGACTCATGCCAAAGTACAAGCAGTTCAAGTTATTGCTTTTGCACCATCACTACATGTCTACACAGGAAAACAGATAAATAGTATCTTAAAGGTATTATAAAAACAGTTTGGATTCAACTTCATGGACCCCTTGCAAAGGTCTCCCGTCAAATTGCAGACTATGATTTGAGAACTTCTGACCTATCTTTAAGAGCAAATGTGCTCTTCTTTGTCACCTTTACAATCTGCTTGACATTCCTTCTTTGCACATGTCTTTTGCCGTCACCTTAAACAATCACTTTCATTTTTCATTATTATGGTTATCTTTCCACATGCATGACTTGGCTCCTCCACTAGAGGGTATAATGCCTTGCTAATCAAAGTGTGGTCCATTTAGAAACTCCTTAAAAATGCAGAACTTCAGGTCTTACTGAAATTCTTCCAGCATTACTGAATCACAAGCTGCATTTTAACAAGATCTTCAGATGATATGGATGCCAATGTAATGAAGATTTCATACATTTGCCTTGCTATCTTTCTTTATTTCAGAAAACCTGTCATTTCCCTAGTTCAGAGAATGCCCCAAATCCAACACATAGGTTTGCTCCACTTTTTCTGGTATGGAGCTAGATGTATAATGAAGGTGAGCTGTTTGAAGTACTCCATCCTTATGAACAGAGTCCAAGCTGGAGTTTAGCTCAATTGGTAGAGAGCTGCCCTGCACTTTCTGAGGCCTTAGGTCCGATTCTCAACACCAAAAGAGAGAGAGAGAGAGAGAGAGACAGACAGACAGACAGACAGACAGACAGACATGGCAATCCACTCCTGAAGCAATCCCAAAACAATCAGCCATTGAAAACCCTGTGAACAACAGAGAAGCACTGACATAGTGCAGGACATGGCACAGTGTTGGGGAGTATTTCATTGTATTGTACATAGGGTTACTATGAGCTGGACTGAACTCAACAGCACCTAATAACAACAACAATGAACAGAGCAATTGGATTGTGAGTGGACACACATAACCAAGATCTGTCAGAGTCCATTTTCAGAATAATTTATATGCTAGAACAAAAGAAAAGCTCTTTTCTCTGTAATTATTAGCTTTAAGGACAATACAGATTTAAAATTGCTCCTGGCCATCTTTGCTGCAACATGAAGGGATGAGTTCTGAAATATTCCAAAAAAGAAAAAATTAGAAGTCAGAGATGCTAAGAGACAGACCCTCAATGGCACTACAGGAGCTCCTGGATCCAACTGTTCCTGAAGTTATCCACCTTCGTGACTTTCACTTACATGAGTCAATAGATCCTGCTCTTCAGTCTAAAGTTAGTTTAAACTGGCTTTCTACACCTTGAAACCAAAAGATTTCTGATACAAGCTGAAGAAAATCTGTGAGGACAAATGTGTAACTTACGTTTTTTGTAAACCACACAAAATCTTCTTGAATATGGAAGTCATTGTTGTTCACCATCTCAGCTCATTTAATTGAGCCTTCTCACATTAAATACCTTTCTAAAGTACACATTGGAATATATGTCAACCTTAGCTTCAATGTTTCAACTGTTCCTCACCACACAGTAGATGGTGGTGTTTTAAAAAGTCTTCATAACAAAGCTCTACCCAGTTCTCAGCCTCATGTGTCATTTCTTCCTCACTAGTGCCTTTATCTCATTTGCTAGTTCTCAAAATAGCCCTAGCCTTTCCTGCTACCAAGACTTTGCCTGTTCTATTCCCACCATATCAGAGACTCCTAACTGATCAACTCCTGATTGTGAAGTGCCTTTTCAAAGATTACCTCCCCTGTGAAGTCTGTCTTAACGTCATGTTAACGTCCTTCCCTGAGATGATACTCCTAATGTGTCCTTTGTCAAGACTTCCTACACTATATTAAAATTGGTAATATATATGTTGGGGGGCTGGGATTTAGCTCAGTTGGTAGAGCGCTGTGCTGCAGTATCTGAAGTCCCGAGTTCAATTCCCAGCACTGCAAAAATAGGAGAAGGACCTGGCAATCCACTCCCCAGGTAATCCTGAAACAGTCAGCCATTGAAAACCCTATGAGGGTCGCTATGAGTCGGATACCCACTCGAGGGCACCCAACAACAACAACAACAACAACAACAACAACAACAATATATATGTCAGTTCAATCTGCAAGATTGTTGTTGTTGTTAGGTGCTCTCGAGTCAGTATCTGACTCATAGCGACCCTCTGTACAACAGGGGAAACACTATTGTCAGTGCTTCTCTGCTGTTCATAGGGTTTTCAATGGCAGATTGATTTTTGGGAGGTGGTTGCCAGGTCCTTCTCCCAAGCCTACAGCTTCTCGTGTTCCCAGGCGGTCTCCCATCCAGGTACTAACCAGGCCTGACCCTGCTTAGCTTCCAAGATCTGACGGGATCAGATGCCACAGGGCTACCGCTGCAGGCCTGCAAGATTATGAACCTGTTGAATCCAGAATTATTTTTCACCTATATCTATAGCTATATCTAAACCTATATCCACAGGTTTAATACAGAATCTGACACTTACTATGTACTCTTTAAATGTTTGTTAAAAGCAAAGAATATCTGAAAACAACAAAATGATTTTACTCATTATCCTTAACCCTGCCATTTATTTACCTTGTGACTTGAGATAAATCACTTGTGCAATAGAGATCGTACATTTCTTCACCTATAAAATTGATATAATAGTGTCTGCTTTACTAAATATGATAATTCCATGGATTAACAGGCAGAAAATTAATCTCCCCTCAAAGATGTCTACGCCTTAATCTCTGCAATTTATTACACCACATGGCAAAAGGCACTTTGCAAACATAATGACATTTGCAGATCTTGATGTGGCCAGATTGCTCTGGATTATCTGGGTTGGTCCAATCCAAGCACATGACCCATTTAAAGACCAGAATTTTCTCAAGCAGGAAACAGAGAGGAGATGAGGCAAAAAGGATAGGCAGAAAGCTTCAAATCTTGAAAAGGACACAATCCACCATCACTGGCTTTGTAAATGGAGAAAGAAGTCCATCAGTCAAAGAATATAGGCATCCTATAAACTTTAAGAATAGCTCCCAGCCCATACGCAACAAGAAACAGAGCCCACAATCCTATAATCACATGGAACCAAGTTCTGCCAACAGCATGAAAGAGCTCAGAAGTGAATACAGCACAAGAGTCTCCTAAAAGGAAGAAAGCCCTGCACACATCTTGATTTGAGCCTTCTGAAATGGAGCAGAGAGGCAGCCAAGCCAACCTGTGCCTGTACTTTTGACCTACCAAACTGTAACACAAAAAACAGCTATTGTTTTAAACCACTGAATTTATGGTAATTAGTTATGACAGGAATAGAAAACTAATACATATGTAACACAACCTTTTATAAACCAAAAATGTCAGGGAAATATGTGCACTTATAATTTGATACTGTAACCTATTGGAGACTGAGTTAAAGAATGTACTGAACCAATGTTGCATCTATTATAAGCAAGATAAAGATGGAAGAAAAAAGGAAGTAATGTTAAACGTATGAATTTAGTTTGCTTTTCAAATGTTTAACTTTAAGGTTATCTCTTCCCAGATCCCTGGAGATTTGGCCTCTCTGCATATGGAGAGATTTTATTAAAGCTAAAGTCCCTTGTAAAAGCTTTTAATAGCTTTCTTTTTAAAAAAAAATCATCCTAGCTCTCTCTTCTGTGCTATTTCCCTTAAATGCAAGAAAGCCCAATGATACTGAAGAAACATAGGAGAAAAAATTAAATCAGGGGCCTTCCTAGCTCCTCCATTATTCAAAGCACTTAGTGGACTATAAATGATTTAAGAGTAATACAACCAGACTTCTCAGAGTAAATAGTTTTCATTTTCCTGATTGGTAAGCAGGAGAGAAGATTCTACATTCCCATTAGCAAAGACTTCGAATTATCTTTTGCCAAAAATAAGAGAGCATCTTTCTTCCTGCCTATTTTTTTAATATGGAGACAAATCAAGAGAAAAGGAAAGATTGCAATTTTATTGCTTCTTTTATTGGACAGTTATGATATGCCAGCAGGCTACTGGGCACTGCAGAGAATGTAGAAATGAGACCCCGGGTACGTGAACTATAATGTAAATGAAGCCGATCAGAATCCAATATTACTACTAGGTTCAAACCAAATCCATGATGTTTCTCATAACTGCACTTAGCACTTAGAGCAGTCAAGGCTTAGAACATGCTTTGTAAACATTAATTAATTATGCTGGGCTTTAATTTAATTCCTCCAGTGAATAGATCATATGAGAAGAAGATGAAAAAGTCAGCCATAACCTGTTGTTCATTCTAATTCAACATTGTTGGATCAGCTAATAATAGTCACAATAATAGCTGACACTTGTAATCTTCAGAACACCCTTGAAGCATTTATTAATCAACCATTGCACCACCATGAGAGAAAGATAAATACTATTCTCTTCTTTAATAGCCTAAGAAATTGTGGCTTCAAGCGAAATGGTTTGCTCAGGAGTCCCCCATAAATACCAACTGGAAGCTGGGTGTGGTGGCTCGTCCTTGCAATCTCAGCACTGGAGAGGCTGAGGTAGGAGGATCAATGCAAATTCAAGCCCAGCCTGGGTACACAGTGAGATCCTGTCTCAAAGAGGAAAAAAAAATCTCAACTGGATTAGATAATAAAAAAATTAGAATTAGAGTCCAATACAGACCATAAAGTTTCCCAGTACCACATTAGGAGAGGAGGTTTAAGAGGGTGAAACTTAGAGGGCTTTGACTACTAGAGAAAAAGTCCTAGAGTGCAGCTGGGAAAAAGGAAGAAGATTGATTAGTTGGAAAGTTGATACCCATCTAGATAAAGTCTCCTGCAGAAGGTGTTTCCTTTAACCACAAAGCATATTTTCTCTATCAATCCAGAACACTTAGTAGGTTTTTCAAGGGGAATAAAAAGCTGCATATAGCTGTCTGGTCTATATAGTGCTCTTATTTTTAATGCACATATTTAAAATCCAGCCACCTTTGTCCACACTATGTTGGATATGAGACAATCCATATGACACCGTGGCTATTAACACTTACAGAGCACACCACGGAGAGATGCTTTCTTACACCCAGACTTTGACCAGCTCAAGGCATGTCATGCTTCCTTTTTTGGCACCATCCTCCACAAGGTTAACTGAGTCAAAGAACTGGGGTTGTTTCCATTTTTTCTTTTAAACTAGATAATGTGACAGCCATGTTGGGGAACAGGGTATAGGAAAAAAGAAGGGATCAGTGTTTAAAAAGAAACCCACCTGTTTCTCAGTAGTCAGGGACTGCTGTGCTCTCTACAGTGCCATTGATTTCTGGTGACCACATCTCTTTGAAGCATTGGTTTCTGCAGGCAACCCTCCCTGGTGCTATAGAGGCCTGTCTGCTGTGACTTGGTTCTCCAGTCTCCTTGTCCGGGCTGCAGCTCTTGCTTAAACATGGTGGGATACAGATATGGCTAAATGCACAAAGCATGTTCTTTATAAATGTTAAGCTCTCCATACCCCTATTGAACAAAATAGCACTAAGTTTATGAATCCTTTGCCCTTTGGTCTTATCCTGTGTCTTATCCTTTTGGGAGTTTATCACAGAGTAATGGAATTAAACTAACTTCAGAAAATGTATTGAGGCAAAGATTTTAAACAGCCAAATATATCTACTGAATTGAGAGGCTTTAGGTGGTGTCATCCAACATCGTTATTTCAAAAACAGCTCTGGCATAAGCTGAAAAAATTCTGGGGCAAAGTGAGGGTGTTTGTGACTACTCTCAAATGAGTCAAATTATCTAGCAGATACAGAGTGCTGAGTCCACGAAGCAATCCATTGCCCAATCCTTCCCTGACCTCCTCACTTACAATGTATAGACTCAGCCATAAGAATGTTCTAGGCCTGTCCTAAATTCTTCCCTCAGTTTCCTGATGACAACTCTGCATGGGAGTAAATGATGGGAAATTCGTGATCAGACTGTCTATATACTTGGCTAAGAATATATTTTGGTCTTATATTACTGAGAGACCTCTCCATTCCACAATGCATACAAAAATGTAGCTCTGTTTTTCTTGTAATTATAACATGGAAGATTGCTAGGTCTCTTTCCTAGAGGCAAACAGTATTAATCTGCATACCTGAAATGCTATTTCAATATGCACTCTTGTAAAGGCATCTGTAGGTTTTGTCATAAACACATAATGTTTAAGGAAACTAAATTAATTATGTGCACTTTAATATTGAAAGTACAAAATAACAAACCTTACCTAGAATGCATATTTTATCTGTCTTGCTGAGAGGAAAGACAGATGAAAGAAAAATGTGTACTTGAGTATTCATTTAATAGTGTGGATGGGGAGAGGCAACATGTGTGGATGAAAAATGAATGCTAAAGTCAGATTTTATTTTAATAAATGAAAGAGAAACATTTGCCACTAAAATACCAGCAAAATCTCAGCAACTCTGGAAACAAATATCATCACTAATAAGATATTTCTGGAGGCTCACGAAAATATAATCAATTTTTCAGTTCATAAAATTTCAAAAAATTGAATTTACATTTGCTTAACCAATTAACAAATTCTAATTTACACAGTGTTGAGGCTTCTAATTGGCAGCCGTGCATTTTTATGAGTGTTCTTGTTAATCTCTTATGGTAATCAAACTCACAAATTTAAAATTCATTGGTGTTCTTGATACATGTAACTAGTTAAAATTCTTAATTAAATTAGGGTGACTAAAAGAAAAGTCATTTTAAAAGTAAAATCATAAAGTGTTATGACTAATGCTGTACAAATTAGCATAAAGTAGGTTTGGGGAGAATCATTCTGAAGACTTTGCAATTAGGAGCACCTGCTATTAGTGCACTTGTTAAACTTTTATCAATTAATCATTATTCTCTCAAATAGCAAGAAAAATTGAATGTTGTGAATATGAAGAACGTGATTAATTGCAAGCAGCAAATTGCTGACTGGTTCCATTATTACCTATGCCTTAAGAACTTTTAGAAATAAATGTCTATTATGAGTTTTATGAATATATAAATTATACTAATATATTCACTATTGGTTGATTTTCAGTCTTACTTATTCTGTAATAATTGTTTTCTCAGAGTTATAAAGATAACTTGGAGAACATGGATTCTGTAATGGGATATTATTATGGTGTCCTCAAAAACATTTAATGATTACATTATTTAATCTTAAACTCTAAATATATACTATCCATATTTTATATTTAAAAAGGGATAGGAAGAGGGAATGGTTGTTTTGATGTGGTGTGCAAATCAATCCCTATTTGAAGTACCATTTAGGATTAAACAGTATAGCACTATGGCTTTGAAATGTTAATTAACTCTCAATTTGGCCTGCTTCTCAAACCTAAGCATTTAGGTTGCAAAGGGCACTTTGGTGAAGACTCATTTTATTACAAGTTAAAATTGCAAAAAAAAAAAAAAAAAGGATTTAGAAGTATGCTTCTAAATCAATCTACCAATAGCAGAGTACCTAAAATCTTTGCTAGAATGTACTTTTCATTATTCCAAGATTCACACAGGGATCTCTAATGGTCCCTGAAAATCCAGAGATTATCATGAAACGTGACTTTAAGTACCATGAAATTGCTATAGCTATTTATCTTTGCTATTCATAGATAAAGCCATATAACTGTTAGATGGAGTTTCCAATGGAGAAAAAACTTCAACTATATTTTATATTTTAGAAAACTAGAGGACATGCATCTAAATTAGCAGGAAGTATGGAGGGTTGCTGGGGGGACACAACCTATAAACAAAACCTTTACAAACTCCAAATTCAACCAATGTGTAATCCAAAGGGGATGCTCTTTTTACCTTCTGAAAAAAAGAAATATCCTTCATAACACTGTCTTCCATAGCAGCTGTGGGACCATAACTGCACCCTCATGCTTGTCTGATCTCACATGGGTCTTTTAAGTTATGTATATGCATGGCTTCCTGAGCCATAGAAAAGAAGACATTAATTTATAAGAGAACTGTCCTGGCATGGAAAAAGACATCAATATCAAGAATTCTCTATAGGGCATTTGGACCAGATCATACTGTATTGGGAAGGGGATGGCACTTTGGAATGGAGGATTTTAAGCAGCATCCCTGGCCTCTATCCACTAGATGCCATAGTACAGCATTCATACAGTGTAACACCCTCAAATATCTCTAGATAGTGTCACATATCCCTAGGTGCCAAAATTGACCTCCACCAAGAACTATTAGTCCAGGTTGATCTAAAATGCCAGATTTTATTTATGTAGTAAATCAGCTGGATTTCGCTCCCAATAATCACTACCTGCAGCCGTAGCCCTGTGGCATCCCATCCCGTCAGATCTCAGAAGCTTAGCGGGTAGGGCCTGGTTAGTACTTGGACGGGAAACCGCCTGGGAACACCAGGTGCTGTAGACTTGGGAGACGGACTGCGCAACCCAATCCCAAACATCAATCCGCCATTGAAAACCCTATGAACAGCAGAGAAGCACTGACAATAGTGTTTCCCCTGTTGTGTGTAGGGTCACTATGAGTCAGACACCAATTCAATGGCACCTGACAACAACAACAACGACATCCCTTTTCAAGTTCTGGCAGCTATACAGCCTGGATTCATTTTTTAGTTACTGTTGCTCACTAACCCTGTGATTTTTATCATCTCAAACCTTAATCTGTTCATCTGTGAAGTGGAGATGATAACTTCCATCATAAGAAGATTGTTGTGGGGAGTGAATAAGATAATGAATATAAACACAGTGTCTGGCACATTATTAGTCCTCCAAAAAAGTTGGTTTTTATTTTTGTATTATTATTTGTGGTTGATGTTGGGTCAGCACCATATCCCTTTGTGAAATTAAATTGTCTAGATGTCTTATCACGTTGCAAAAAAGAAAGTTTACACACAAATAATAATTTACATATGTACAGCAATTTAGAGGGTCTAAACCCTATTACAGAGATTATTTTTTATTTTTCTGTCAAGTTAATTTTTTCTTTTTTCAGAACCAATGTACCCAAGAGCCTATGGACATTGTAAAGTTCAAAAGAAATGAAAATCTAGTTTGAGCCTTCAAAGAACTTAGAACCTAATCAGAGGAAACAGTCTTTTGCACATAAAGCCATCAAACAAAAATAGATGGTGCTGTTTCATACATATTTACTAGATTGAAAACTCATTGGGGGTAGTGGTAGTGTCTTAGACACCTCTTTAATTCCCCCGCTGGTACTTTACAAGTAGAAAGAACTCCATAAATATTGGCTGGATGAAGGAATGGAAAGAATGTCAGAATAAAAAATGGATTTTTCTCCAAACTGTCCCTGACTTATTACATAGCCTCATTGAAGTCAGTTCTATAAATTGGTCTCTCAATAAATGGAGAAGGTAATGATAATGCCTAATATCTGGCCTACATATAGCCCCAAATAGTTCACAAAGCATTTTCATTTACATTGTTTTATCTCATGATAATATATCATCAGATCCACTCTCCTCTGAGAGCTTAGTAATTCAATTGCTGCAGTTTTATTATAATTTTTGGCCCAGGGATGTTCTTAGCCTAGGATGTACCACTATCATTAAGTAGACCTGACCCTACAATAATCTGGTTTAATAACAATAGATCATTTCAATTATATATATATATATATATATATATATATATATATATTAGATTAAGTCACAGATATAAACCCCTTGGAATCTTTATCTGATAGCACAGAATCACAGAACTAGTTAGAGCCCAAAGAATCTGTTGTCTTGTCCTTTACAGATGAAGAGATACAGTCCAATGGGTTAAGATAATTTCCTAAATTCTAACTTGGTGAGTCACTAGTCACATTAGAATTAGAAGCTCATTACTTTTTCATTGTCTCGTGGTATTAATCATCACAAAGACAGAAGATTCAAGTCTAACTCAGATTAGTCAGATTTCCTTTGCTCTGTGAAAATATTTCACTTGTAAGAGTGGCTACATTTTTCAGTCTCGCATTTATTAACTCAATAAACTAATGAACACATATTTTATTAGCCAGTATGGAAAGAAGTAATGTGATGTATCTGGCATCTCTTCACCAGTCATTTGCTTATGAAGCCCAAATGGAATTTTATTCTCTTCAATTTCTAATTTAACATCTAATATACATTGAGATAATCACCCTAATTTTAGAGAAATTTTGCAACTATCATTCAGTGAAAATTAAGTATTTTCAAGCATTATATGCATCCATCATGAACTTTGTTTGTTTATTTGGTTGGTTGGCTGGTTGGTTTTTTTAATGCAGGGTCTCAGTATGTAGTCCAGGCTAGCCTCAAACGTGGGATCCTTCTGCCTGAGCACCCCGGATGAAGTTTTATTTTTGTTTTATTCTTAATCAGTATATTTAGAGACCTAACAAGCTCTGTATACTGTATGTGTTGTGTACCTCTTCATAGATGTAGACAATGACAGTCATACTTCTTTTACACATGGACATGTAAGAAATGGCTTATAAATATTGAGAATGTTGGTGGCTGCCTACTAAGACTTTAAAGAGCCACCAAACATAATTTATACACTAGCTTTAGTGAGCCATCTTCATATCATTTGAATGCATATAGAGTTCTTGATGTCAAAAAACTTTAATAATATATATATGTAAAATGAGAGATGAATAAGTCAACCAGCAGTAATTATATTCAAGGCTAGCATTAAGGACCTCAGTAGGTTATGTAATCATGGGTGAACTATGAAGCAAAATTTAAACTTTCTTTGAACACTTTCTGGAATGAGGGGCACTTTTCAGGGTCAGGTCTGAATGAAAATAGAAAGACTGTGGTCATCTATAAACTTCTAAAGATCAGAGGCCATATTTTATCCATTTCTGTATATATTAGCATGCAGTAGATAACCAACAAATTTTTGTTAGATTGAACACACAATCTCTCTAGAATGTTAAATCACCTGTTAGTCCTTTCTCTGAAATCTACAGAGCACAAGCTTCCAAGGAATCCTCTGCTTGTCCTATGTGCACAACTCAGTTTAACCACTTAGATTATGTTATATGGATACTAACCACTTGCTTAATTTGCCTATAAAGGGTCTACAAGACATATTAACTAATTCTTATGTTACCCTTGAGTCTCCTACTATTTTTATTAAGCCAATAAAAATAATCTATTTAAATAGAAAATTCCAAATCTTAAACAAATGCTGACTCCAAATCTTAAACCTCAGATCAAGAGAAACATGGTACTTAAAAATATCTGGAGACAAGAGTCAATTGCTGTAAGTATCAGTATTGGTAAAAACTAACAACACGAAAGAAGTTGAGATAGAATAGAATTTTGTGAGATCAATTTTGGAGATCCTCTTAATTTGTCAGATCCCATGACAGGACACTCAGGGAAACAAAGACTATCACTACTTAAAGAGAAGGACAAACCATTTCATCACAGTCATTGTATGTCCAATCCTTTGTCCACATCCCTACAGGAGAATAAGTTAATCATCAATACAAATTGTGTTCCCAAAAGATGATTTAACCTTTGATGCCTCTGCCCTAAAAACAGTACTCATCTAATCCAGAAACTCCTATTACATCTCCTTGCAAAATTTCACTGTCACAGAGGTTTTCTTTTTCCTATGAAAGCCCTGACAGGTAATATATAACCTGTATGTCTTTGTCTCTCCTCACGAATCTTCCACTAGCCCTTTCTAGATTGAGGGGTGGATATTCTTCCTGACCTTCATCTCAACCTGATACCATTCTGCTGGGTAAAAATCCTTCATTTTCTAGATGTGGCCAACTCACCACTGTTGTTAGAAACAACCTAGGAGCGCTGAAGTTTCAAAAAATGAAAACTCCTTCTTACATGTATTTTCTGTGGATCAAATGAGATTGGTTTGTCATGTCCAAAGTGAGCTTTTCACCAAGAACAATAGGTTCTGGGTTCAGTGCCACCTACAAAGGAACCCAACAGTTTCAGTGCTTCATATTGGTAGGCTCCCTGGCAGATACTTCCTGAAAGGTAAGATTTCTGTTACATAAATCAGTATGTTGTGTGTCTAAAGATTAAGGGACCAGATGGACTGAACTTGATTGTTAATACACTTTCTGTAACAAAGACTTACTTCTTAGACCATCTATTTCTCCAGATTCATGGTATCTGATCCTTTTATCTGTTGGGGAAAATATTTCTAAAGCATTGTATACCCTTTTGTATGGCTTGGAAGTACTTTCTTATAGCAAAATAAGTCACTAGCAAAGTTGGGAGGAGGAGTCTGAAAGACAACTGTATTTAAGTTCCCTGTCTCCTGTAACCAGAACATCTTCTGCTAAATCCTGAGATTTTACCCAGTATTGTAGATGAAGTTTTGCATAGCACATAAATTCCCTGGTCATGGAAAACAGCACCCACCACTATGAGTTATTTTTAATCTTGGTTGCACATTAGAATCACTTTGAGTGCTTAAAAAAAGTACAAATGCCCAAGCCCTGCTCAAGATATTCTTATGTAATGATCTGGGGTAGTGTAAACCAATCAGCATTATTTTTTCTAAATCCCTAAGTGATTCTGATAGGTTTCCAGAATCATGAATTTTATGCTTAGATTTATAATCTCTCTCTTTGATAATCTTTTAAATTTATTTGGATTTACAGAGCTCTGCTAAGATAATCTTCCCTGGAGGACTGAAAGGTAAGATTGATGATGAATTCAGTATTTCCCTACCTGAAACCATTGGGGAATGGATTGGCCATCACTTCCCACTGGGCCTCAATTTTAGATATAGAAAAATTAACCTAAAAGGGATATTTATCATTAAATGTGTTCATGAACTAAACTTGGTTGTACTAAATGGTGGATATAAATTCAGAAGAAATATTATACTTGTCTCCAGATCAAATATTCTCACTTATCATCTATCATCTAAAGACATTAAAAATTCTGCCTTAGTGACTCAGGGAAAAGGTTTTTTTCCCCTTCACTTTCTTTAACAGATTAATGATGACTTAACTTGGTCTGCTCTTGATCTTCTAGGGTCTAATTTCACAAGGAGGATTGGGCAGCTAAATGAATCCCTGGACAGGTTAGTGAGCAACATGTGAAGGAAAAAATAAAAGCTGGTTGTGATTTTCACAAATTTTACACTTTTCTACAATATAGAATTCTGGTTCTGTTAAGATGCAGTTTCTCCGTTCATTATAGGTCATCCTCTAAAAAAATAAATAAGTAAATAAATAAACCTGGATACCTCACAGCAAGCAAGCACAGGAATTCTTAGTAAGGGGGAATGGAGAAAACTGCCTGCTTTCTTAAGGATCAACATGGTGCTGAATCCCTGGGTCTCCTTTTTGCTTGCCACATATCAAAGACAGGGCAATAAAGAGGCCTTAAACCCCAAAGTGCCAATAGCCACAGACAGAAAAATCTCCCAGAAATGCCTGCTCATCCCAAGTCAAGGGATCCAGAGACATGTGGCCTAACATTATAAAGCATTTTGGGTAATACCTTCCCACCTTCCCTGCTATCCAGACACTGAGAGAGAAAAAAAATCACACATTCTACTCCTGTAGTTTTAGCTATGAAGTGAGGAGTTGATCTACTCCAGTTCCCTGCCTAGGAGAAAGTAGGCAGCACTTTGATTTCCCCATATCTGCTTGATCTCCAAGGGGTAAACAGGAAGATGATATTTCATACCCTGACTGGTGGACAGAGGCAGTGCTCCAATTGCCCCAAGAGTGTAGTGGCAGTGGAGCCTGGAAGGGAGCTGAGATCCCACTCCCACCCAGCACTAATGAGATTAAACAAGAAGGTGCCAGTTGGGACTAATAGAGACTCTAGTTTACCTTCACCTCGATGTTAGCAAGACTCAATGGGGAACTGGACATCCACCTCCATTTAGCAACAAAGAGATGGAATGAAGTGGTAGAAAGTAGGATATTTAACAGTAGGATGGTTACTCCACTTGCTCCATACCCTGGGGTCAGCAGGGCCAAGCAAGGAGCTGAGTCTCCATCTCCACCTGGCCTCAAAGAAGCAGAAGAGGTAGTGGAGGCAAGGATAATTGGAATGCAGTCCTTCTCACCTGGAGTCAGAGAAGCCCAGCCTGGAGCTGGTTCCATCTATAATCTATAGCAACAAATCAGTGGTCACTTTTGCCAGGATATGTGTAATGGTTTAAATCTAAAGGGTCCCCCAAAGGTCATGTGTTGGAATGGTTGGTCTCCAGCTAATGGTGCTGTCTTGAGAGGTTTTGGAACTTTGGAAGATGAACCTTTGACTAAGGTAGCTTCCTGGGGGTGAACCTTTAGAGGTTTTCCCCCAGACCCACCATTCCAATTGCTTTCTCCTTCCTCGTCACCAAGATATGTGGTTCTCGGCCATAGGCCCTGCCACAGGCCCTGCCACTGACACACCTACCCTGCTGCCATTATGGATTATGATCCTCTAACTGTGAGCCCCAAAGAAATATTTCTTCCCACACATAAGCTTTGGTTAGTTTCTGTGCCACAACAACCTAATAGCTGATTAATACAATATGGTAGATGAGACTCTGCAGGGAGCTGAATATATACAACCTTAGGGGTTAAACAGGAATTATTAAACAAAAATGATTAAATGAGATGATTAAATAAGAGGCAGGATCTCATAATAGAACATTCAGGATGTCTAGGATACATTTGAAATTATTCATCACATCAATAATCAAGAAAATAACAATATAATTTAGAAAAGCAATCAAGAGATGCCAATTTCAAGATGAATCAGATTTTAGAATGATTTGACAAGGATTTTGAAACCACCATCATGAAAATTTCCCTTTGTAATTACAAATTCTCTTGAAACAAATTTTAAAATTAGAAATTCTCAACAAAGAAGATTGTTTTTAAATTTTAAAAAGACAAGTGGAAATTATAGAACAACAACAAAAAAAATGCAATAACCAAAATGTAATGTAAAATCTCACCAAACATCCTCAGTACTACAATGGATGTACTAGAGGATAGAACCAGTGAACTTGAACACATATCAATAGGATTTATGCAATACAAACAAATAGATTGAGACTGAAATAAACATGGTTTCAGGGACCCACGGGACAATGACAAAAGAGCAAATATTGGTCTCTTTAGAGTCTTGGAGAAGAGTAGATATGATAAAGTATTACAAAAAAATAGCTAAAATCTCCCCAAATTTGGTAAAAAGACATAAACCTACAGATTCAAGGAATTAAGCAAATTGTAAATAGTATAAACTCAAAGAAATTCATTTCAACATACATCAAACTAAATTTCTAAAAACTAAAAAACAAAGAAAAATATCCTTAATTGGTCAGAAAAAAATGACATTATTTTTTAAAAATGTGAATTTCATATCTAAAACCACAAAAGTCAGAAAAAAGTGACACAGTTTTCAAGTATCAGAAGAAAAAAAAACTCAATTGTAAATTCTAAATCTGGTGAAAATATCCTTAAAACAAAAAGGAAAGAGAAATAAGGGCATTCTCAGAAGAAAAACAAGAATTTATTGTTAACAAATCTATTGTTGGAAAATGCTTAAAAGAAGTTTTCTAAACAGAAAAGAAATATTAACAGAAGAAAGCTTTGAACTTCAGAGGACATAAGAGTGAAATGGATAAAAATAGGCAGAATATAATAGACAATTCTACATTGAGTTTCTTATGCCATGTTGATGAATAAAAACTATAATACCATCTAATATGGTCCCCAACGTAGGTGGGAAACATACTTAAGTCAATTATATTTAAGAAGTGAGGGACCTAAATGGAAGCAAACTTTTAAAGCCTCACTCAAAATAGCAAAATGTTCGCACTGCTGACTATGATGAGTCACATGTACATCTTGTTATACCCTGGACTATTGAAACTAAAAATGCTGCAAATAAAGGCAATCTACCTTATTTTTATCAACTCAGTTCTAACAAATCTTAAAAAAATGTTCAAGTAATCCACAGAAACATAGAAAAGGAAAAACAGAGGAACATGAAATGGAGGAAATGAGCAGAAAACAAATATTTTCTTTTGTACTTTTTTGCTGTTTAAAAATATATAGCTGGGACCCAGGGAAGACTACCTGAATTTAGCACTTAGATCTAATAATCATAAAGAAGAATCTGAGACATAAGTGCCTGGGTTTTAAGTACAGGGAATTTACAAAAGACTTTTTAAAAGGCAAAGTTAAGCACTCAAAAAAATTGCTCATTTGAATAATGCTGTTATTGTTGTTAGGTGCTGTCAAGTCGGTATCTGACTCATAGCGACCCTCATAGTGTTTTCAATGGCTGACTGTTTCGGGATTGCCTTGAGAGTGGATTGCCAGGCCCTTCTCCCAATTTTGTGGTGCCCAGAATTGAACTCGGGACCTCAGAGACTGCAGGGCAGCACTCTACCAACTGAGCTAAATCTCAGCCCCATTTGAATAATAGTCTTCATTTTAATCCACTTTTGATTGTTCATATAACTCATAGTATACTGCAGTCCATCTGCATGACTCAAAGAAAATGAGTTATTTACTTTTTTTTTTTTTTTTTTAATGGTACAAGGAGGTTGAACCCAGGGCCTTGCACGTATTTTCAAGTGCTCCACCTCTGGGCTGAATGTGCAGCCCATTTATTTATTTATTTATTTATTTATCTATCTATCTATCTTGAGACAAGGTCTCACTAAATTATGCAGGCTGCCTCTGGCCCTAAGCCTGTGATATTCCTGTCTCTGCCTCTCAAGTCGCTGGGAGTACACGTGTGAGCCACTGCACCCAGCAGTTATTTACTATTTTTTAAAGGACCACCTTTTATTCTTTCAACATTATAGAATTATTAGTTTCTTATATGAGCCATTTATATAGATGTATTTTAAAGTATTTTAAGACAAAAGAAATCAAAATGTATTACTGTATATTCTCAAATCTAATTTTCACCCTTTCAGCAATTTTAGAGGGATACAAAATCAGATGTGATTCTAATCCATATATAATTTTTGTAGCCCTCTAAAGCTGTTGAAATGGTACAGATTAGATTTGAGAATCAGATTAGATTTGATTTGATTTGAGTAAATTGAGTAAATTGAGATTAGATTTGAGTAAATCAGAAGCTAGGATTCTCATGCAAAGATTCTACTGCAACAAGAGGTATTTGTTGTTGTTATTGTTAGGTGCCTTCGAGTCGGGATCCGACTCATAGTGACCCTTTGTACAACAGGGGAAACACTATTGTTAGTGCTTCTCTGCTGTTCACAGGGTTTTCAATGGCAGATTGATTTTTGGGAGGGGGTTGCCAGGTCCTTCTCCCAAGCCTACAGCTTCCGGTGTTCCCAGGCGGTCTCCCATCCAGGTATTAACCAGGCCCGACCCTGCTTAGCTTCCGAGATCTGACAGGATCGGATGCCACAGGGATATAGCTGCAGGCAAGAGGTATTTAGGGCATATTTATTTTTATGATACTGATCAGTATTACATTTTTAAAAATCATCTGGTGAAAAGACTACTCAAAGTAGTAAAGGATTGGAGGTTCTACTAAATTTCTTACTCCATTGCATTTTTCTTTTTCTCATTTGTAATTTATAAATTTTTTTCAATAAGCATACATTGGTTGAATAATAACAAGACAAAAATTCAAAGATTTTGTTATATAATGGCCATTAGAAAATTCTAATTTATACATATAATTATATATTCCCAAAATATACATATTAGCAAAGTAAGCAAATAACAAATAACAATATCATCACCAAAGATACTAAAGGAAGGAACATATTCAAATTATTTTTATGACCAGAGTAAAACATTGAATCTAGAAAATTGGAACTCCAAACAATTAAAACTACAGAATATTTTAATTATGAATATCAATGTAAAAATCTCAAATAAAATATTAGCAAACAAAATCAAACAGCACACTAGCCAGGCCTCAGTGATACATGCCTGTAATCCCAGAGTCTCAGGAGGCCGAGGCAGGAGGATCGCAAGTTCAAGAATGGAGGCAGTTTGCGTAATTTAGTGAGACCCTATCTAAAAGTGAAAAAAAAAAAAAATGGGCTTGGGGCACAGCTCAGTGGTCCAGCACTTGCAAAGCATGCAGGCACGAGGCCCTAGGTTCAACCACAAATACGGAAAAAAAAAAACAAAAAAAAAAAAACAGCACACTGTTGTTGTTGTTGTTAGGTGCCATCTAGTCGCATCCGACTCATAGCAACCCTATGTACAGCAGATCGAAACTTTTGCCAATTCTGTGCCAGGCAAACGATCTCATTTATGTTTAAGCCCATTGTTGCAGACACTGTGTCAGTCCATCTGGTGGAGGGTTTTCCTCTTTTGCATTGACCTGCCACTCTCCCAAACATGTTCTTCTCCAGGGATTGATCTCTCCTGACTACATGTCAGAAATATGTAAGACGCAGTCTGGCCATTCTTGCTTCCAAGGAGCACTCTGGTTGCACTTTTCTAGGACAGATTTGTTGGTTCTTTTGGCAATCCATGGTATACTCAATAGATGTCTCCAGCACCACAATTCAAAAGCATCAATTCTTTTTCTGTCTCTCTTGTACAATGTCCAGTTTTCACAACCATATGATGCCACTGAAAATACTATGGCATGAGTCAGACGCACCTTCGTCTTCAATGCGACATCTTTGCTTTTCAATACTCTAAAGAGATCTTTTGCCACAGCTTTTCCTACAGCAATGCGTCTTTTGATTTCTTGACTGCTGCTTCCAATGGGGTTGATTATAGAGCCAAGCAAAGCAAAATCTTGGACAACCTCAACCTTTTCTCCATTTATTGTGAAGTTGCGTGCTGACCCAGGTGTAAGGATTTTTGTTTTGTTGATGTTTAGTCGTAACCCATATTGAAGGCTATGATCTTTGATCTTTATCAGTAAGTGTTTTAAATCCTCTTCATTTTCCGCAAGCAAAGTGGTGTCATCTGCATAACGCAGGTTGTTA